>VDFB02262078.1:0-29615 GCA_007258455.2 Sequoia sempervirens | reverse complement strand
GTAGAGGATGAAATGGAGAATGAAACTGATTCTGGTTTCCAGTGCTTGGTTGCTTCGATATCACTCCATGAGGATGTCCACGTATGTTGAGTAGTAATGGATGCATAAGTGGCTCTGAGGATGAAGGTTCTACATGGGAGGTGACGAAGCAAGGTAATTTCAACATCTATGACATCAAGGTGTTGAAGAGACAAGTCTTGGTAGCTGTTGGTAACTTCATCACAGCAGCAACGAGTGAAGATTTCAGACCTACTACTCAGGAGGAATGGGGAAAAGGTGAACTAGACTTTGGTAGTTGCACTCTTGACAATCCATCCCTTGGGTGGAATGATGTTTGGAATCATATTGATCAGTTTTGGGAGCAGAAATTGAGGCCACTCTATGTTTCATACTCCCTTAATGTGGAAGCTTTCATGGTTAAGCTTCAAGGATTTACTAGAAGGGGCATCAGTTTCGTGAGAAGGCACTTGGTTTTCACTAGCACTTTGGAATGTATAGAGATTTCTTTGCAGTGTGTTGAAAATCACTTCCAGTTGAGTATCCATGTTTGGGATTCTCAACTTGGGTTGTCAGAGTTTATTACTTATGGAAAAGACTCTTGGAGGGATAAGGAACAAACTTCCAGTTGAGTATCCATGTTTGGGATTCTCAACTTGGGTTGTCAGAGTTTATTACTTATGGAAAAGACTCTTGGAGGGATAAGGAACAAACTTTCAAACTTGTTGATGTTGTTCCCTTCATTTCCAGCTACTTGATGGTTCCGTTTGTTCATCAACAAATGGATTGGAGAGAAATTTTGAATTTGGGTTGGAAAGATCAACGATCGGTAGTTCTTGGAAGTGACTTTCAGCTCAGACAAGGGAAGATTTTGAGACACGAGTTTGCTGGTTGGAGGCAGACCAGCCACCTTACTTATGGAGTTACTTTCATTCAGAAGAGTTGGTACCTCACTCCTGATCAAAGAAGTGGTAGTTTTCTGATGGAGATGGCTTTAGCGTGTTTTTCAGCCACTTTGGAGGTTTGTAATGCAAATTCTGATGGTTTATTTTCATTATTGGTTCATGACAATGAGCTACCCCATACGTTGAATCTATATTTTGAGACTCTTGGGGTTGGGGTTGTGAAAAAATTCTTCAGACTTCATAGTTGTGCCATGATAATTCAGTTGAGGCATAGGGAATTCATGGGGAGTCCTGAGTTTGAATTTGTTGAGCTTTTGCAAAGGATTGCCTTCCTCTTTGCAAAAAGATTTGAAGATGACACATTTGCAGTCATGGTTCCGTTTGTTATCATGTGGAGGTATGCTGAAGAATTCAAGTTTGATTTGAGTAGACTATCCTTCATATTGCTTAGAATTCTGATTGACAGTAGTATGGTTGATACTGTTAATTCGGGGCATCGTGGGCATGAGATGTTGCATGATTTTGATTTCCCTCCTTTAAGATCTTCCAGTTTGAGTATCATAGATGGTAACACCTTGGAGTTACAAGGGGAGTCAGTGCAGCATTGGCATGACATTTTCATTGATGTGATCAGAGTGGTGCAGCATCGGCATGGTGGGTTTTTCCTGAGACGCATTTGGGAACCAAGGATCATACTTGTTGCGTATGGATTAGTTTTCAAATTTCTGGAGTTGTGGTGGTATTGCTTGAGGACAAGCAATTTTGGGAAGGGCGGATTGTAATGTCCCCTTCTCAAACCTGATCTTTCCAGTGACCGTTGGCCCGTTCCTTGGGAACTCGAAGGCTAGACGGAAGATAAATTAGGGTTTCCTAAATTTGAGGAGGTCTTTGCTCAGAGATGATGGATTCAATGGCGGATTCTTTCTGGGTTTTCAGAGAGCTTCGCAGGGGTATGTTCATCTCGGCATTCAGAGTACTTTTTGGAATTTACTATTTTTAGTAAATTCTATTTTTGGCAGCTTTCCAAATGAGTTCAGCTCGGTTGACTTCCTGCTTCAGTTTGGTCAGATGTTTGGCGCAGTATTGGCTTCAGGGCACATCCGGAGGGATAAGTTAAGTCATTTAATTAAAAAGTCACGTTTTGAATATTATATTTTAACGTTGACCATGGGCCTAGATTAATGACTTAATGTTGTTTTAAAAAAGGGGGTCTTTGAGGGTGGCGCCCTCATTAAAAGATTATTTTAATATTTCCCAAAGTCAAAGCAATGTTATGAGGGGCGTAATTATCAAAGTTGATATTCATTTAAAATATCATTTCTTAAGACTTGAAGAGAAAGTGCGCCCATCCTTGAGGAGAGTGGATTTTGACCTAAAAGCGGATTTTAGGGTTTGAGAGGTCAACTGGAAAATTATAAAAGGAAGGAGTTGAGCATCATTTCATCATCTTTGGTCTATGCTAATGTTATGCTGCCGAAATGGTTGCGGGAATTCTTCGAGGAATGAATGCCTCCTAGTCTGGGCTCGACTTCGTGCTTGAGAGACAGCACCTAGTGGAGAGGTTCGATTTTTGAGTGGTTTTCTAGTAAGTTTTGCATTGTTGTAGAGTTATTGCTTGAAGTTCAGATTTTTGCATTTCATAACTTTTCTGGAGTTGCTGATTTGATACAGCAGATCCATGTTTTTACTCATATCTCAAAAAATACAAAAATGCTAGTTCTGGGTATTGCATCAATCTTTAAGTGTGTAAGGAGCGTTCATTTTCTCCAATTTATAGATTTTAATGTTGTGTATTGAATTTTTAATGCCAAGTCGAATTCTTCAGCTGGGCTGTACCATTTAATGGCATTGGGATTCGTGCATGATTCATGTGTGGGTTTTAGATCTGTTTTCAGGGTCTCATCTTAGGCGTCTATTTGGTTAAGGCTTAGTGCATTTAATCTCTAGTCAATCGGAGGTCATACGTGGAAGATATGAGCATTTAAGTCATTCATTAGACTGCTGTTTATGCATTTAATGAGCAGAGTTGTAACAGAAAACAGAAATCAGTATTTGATCCTTAAAAGCATTGTGGTTTTGATATCACTATCCAAGATAATTTGTGGGTTCCCTTTAAATGGAGGGTAATATTACTGATCCCTGTAATTTCTACAAGAGTCTTGGCAGCTAATTTGACTTGTAAAAACCCATGTAGTGCATCGCGTACTTTTCTTCCCAAGTAACCCCGGGTTGCAATTCTCAATCTCATTCTTTGAAGCTTGTAATAGGATGGGGTCTCCCACTCTATGGTGAGCTACTTCCCATTCCCAAGTGGAGCAAGCATTCCCTTCGGGTGTTTGAGTAATTTCAGCCTTCAAAGATTTCTAATCAAGCTTTACTGTGAATCACTCACTACATGGTCAGCCTCACCCCAAGAGATTGATTGGGTATACATACTCTGACGCTGGAGTTCTTCCTCGTGATTTAGAATAGAAGACCCTCCGACCAATGCCTCGCCATCATCGACATCCGGTTAGAGAGTTGGCGAAAGATAAGCAGCTTGTTTAGATCCTTCCTCGACTAATGCCGGGCCAACGCATACCGTTAGAGTTGTTTCAGTACGTTTGGGTTTATCTCCTAACCTTAACGGGTACTTGATTGTAATGTTGTAATCTGATAATTAAAGAAAAAATTTGGCTCGGAATATTTCAGTGGTATCAGAGCCAAGATCCTGCCATCCTGTGCCCATCAGAGTTCACTTGACAGAGAAAACAGATTCTACATCTGAGGTCAGAGCTGAGTTCAGTATTAGTTTTCAGAAGTTTCAAAGATGTTGCATTTTCTAAGGCCTATGGGTCGTGAGAAGTCAGATTCAACTATGGCATCGGAGGAAGGAAAGGTTAGTGATGTCGTAAGGGACTTCATTGAATATGCTAGACAGTTTAAAAGACAATGTGAAGATGAGGCTGTCAAACTCCGTGAGCAATATCAAACCATGCCAGATGATTATAGGTACAATGTTTCATTTGATTCCCATTTGAAGTGTGTGGCATCAGTGGAGCCCGAGAAGTGGAAGATGGTGGACCACATTAGGAAAAGGATAAAAAGGGAAGCAGAACAAGCTTTGTTCGAAGAATCAAAGAAGGAAGGAGATGAAGTGCCTATTTGTGGATTGCAGCCGACAAATATGCAAGATGAAGAGAAAAATCAGTCATCTAGCATTGAAGATGGCACAAACAAGGTGCACATATCACATCAAAATGATCGTGAGCTCGAAGGAGAAAACGTGACAGTTGAAGAGTGTGTGGAAGAGCCTCATAATACGCCCTTTGACTTGCATGTGATAGCAAGTGAAGAAGAGCAAGTTGAAGGAAATACTATTGGTGTCTTTGAATCAGCTTATGACCGTTACCAAAGTGGTGATGTTGGTAATGATTTCGATGTGTTTGTACCTCCTCTTGTTGAAGATTTAGTGAGGGATAGATTGGCTCTTGTTGCTGTCTCAACTTCCCGAGAAGTTCCACATAAGGAAATCAGCAACATAATCTCTCATGAGGGTTCCATAGAAGATAATGAAGATGAAGTTTTTCAAACACCAAACATTGAAGATTCTTCACTTCATTTCGGGGGTGACATTGTTGGTCTTGGGATTGATCAGCAAACTGAGCCATTGGAGAAATTTTTTTTTGATGATTTCAGCTTAAGTGAATTAGGACTTGACTTATTCAAAGAGTCATCACTACAAGGGGAGCATGATAAGTTTTTTCCAGTTGATCATCTTAATCAGCTCACTAGCATTTGGGATCCAGGTGTGATGGCATCAAGTTATGTTAAAGAACCTGTGTGGGATAAGTTTCCCTTTGATCCTGATGAAGAACAAGAACCAGGTTGCACAGTAGACTATGAGGTGGCCCTTGGAGGAGAAGTTGTCTTTGAAGAAGAAGATTGTTCCACAAAATTCCATAATGATCTCTTTGGAGTGGTTGCAGCCACTAAAGAGGAATTTGTGGTTACAAAAACTTTCCGAACAGCGGACAAACATGATTCCTTGAGCAGGTTGGATACTGGTCTAATGTTTGATCAAGGAGGCCGGGATGAAGAAGAAGAGCTAGAAGTCCATATGGCTCTTGAAGATGGAGAGTTTGAAAGTGTTATTAAACACAAATCAGATTTATCAATACATGAAGCTGGTTGCAAGCAATGGGTTGAAGAATTTGTGGAGTATGATGCTTTTTATGATGATGAGCATTCTCTGCTAGTTGGTGGTGAAGTACAAGAATGTTGGAGTAGCAAAGAGGGCAGCAAAGGCAAGGAACGAAGTTCTGATTTTCAGTTGCAGCCTATCAGCAGTTCACCGTCTTTGCATGTTCATGAGTGGGAAGATCAATGCAAGGTATCTTTTGGAAGAGAAGTACAAACGCTATCCCTATTTGATCGCACACACAATTTGGTTGATGATCTCTATTGGAAGGCTCAGTCTGAAGAGAGACGAAGTGGAGTTAAGGATGAAGTTGCTCTTCCTAACTTGCAACTTATCAGAGGCTCTTTGGAGTCATTGAAATCAGCATACATACACTTGATTGAAGATCAAGATCATGCCGTTGAATCTGCAAAGAAGGCCTTCATTGTTTTCGAAGAAAGGGAGAGTATGGTTGAAGAGCTCACCTTGGAGCTTAAATCAACAGAGGACGAGTTGAAAGAAACTCAGTTGGCTCTAAGAAAGGTTGAAGACCAGTTTGCAGATTTCAAACTTTTCAAGGAGCAAGAGAATGCACGAAGAGCTGGAGAAATCAAGCAAGTAATTGATGAGATTGATAGTCTTCGAGAGGAGTTTGATCTTGAAGGTTTCACAAGAAAATCAAAGGTTGCATGTGCAGATTTGGAGCAGCAAGATGAAAGGAATGACTTTCAAATTTATGACAATCCTCTTTTTCAAGAAGGTGATGAGAAAAGTTATGATAATCCTCTCTATGAAGTAGAGGATGAAATGGAGAATGAAACTGATTCTGGTTTCCAGTGCTTGGTTGCTTCGATATCACTCCATGAGGATGTGCCACGTATGTTGAGTAGTAATGGATGCATAAGTGGCTCTGAGGATGAAGGTTCTACATGGGAGGTGACGAAGCAAGGTAATTTCAACATCTATGACATCAAGGTGTTGAAGAGACAAGTCTTGGTAGCTGTTGGTAACTTCATCACAGCAGCAACGAGTGAAGATTTCAGACCTACTACTCAGGAGGAATGGGGAAAAGGTGAACTAGACTTTGGTAGTTGCACTCTTGACAATCCATCCCTTGGGTGGAATGATGTTTGGAATCATATTGATCAGTTTTGGGAGCGGAAATTGAAGCCACTCTATGTTTCATACTCCCTTAATGTGGAAGCTTTCTTGGTTAAGCTTCAAGGATTTACTAGAAGGGGCATCAGTTTCGTGAGAAGGCACTTGGTTTTCACTAGCACTTTGGAATGTGTAGAGATTTCTGGTAAAGCAGTGTTGAAAATCACTTCCAGCCTGAGTATCCATGTTTCAGATTCTCAACTTGGGTTGTCGAGTTTATTACTTTGCGGAAAAAGGACTTTGAGGGATAAGGAATTGAGAACTTCCAAAGCTTTGAGTATCCGGGCGGTTTGGGATTCCTAACCCCTGGTTGTCGAGTTTACGCTTCTATGGAAAAGACTCTTGAGGATATGAACAAACTTCCTAATTTGCGAAGGATGTTGTTCCTTCATTTCCAGCTACTTGATGGTTCCGTTTGTTCATCAACAAATGGATTGGAGAGAAATTTTGAATTTGGGTTGGAAAGATCAACGATCGGTAGTTCTTGGAAGTGACTTTCAGCTCAGACAAGGGCAGATTTTGAGACACGAGTTTGCTGGTTGGAGGCAGACCAGCCACCTTACTTATGGAGTTACTTTCATTCAGGAGGGTTGGTACCTCACTTCTGATCAAAGAACTGGTAGTTTTCTGATGGAGATGGCTTTAGCGTGTTTTTCAGCCACTTTGGAGGTTTGTAATGCAAATTCTGATGGTTTATTTTCATTATTGGTTCATGACAATGAGCTACCCCATACTTTGAATCTATATTTTGAGACTCTTGGGGTTGGGGTTGTGAAAAAATTCTTTAGACTTCATAGTTGTGCCATGATAATTCAGTTGAGGCATAGGGAATTCATGCGGAGTCCTGAGTTTGAATTTGTTGAGCTTTTGCAAAGGATTGCCTTCCTCTTTGCAAAAAGATTTGAAGATGACACATTTGCAGTCATGGTTCCGTTTGTTATCATGTGGAGGTATGCTGAAGAATTCAAGTTTGATTTGAGTAGACTATCCTTCCTATTGCTTAGAATTCTGATTGACAGTAGTATGGTTGATACTGTTAATTCGGGGCATCGTGGACATGAGATGTTGCATGATTTTGATTTCCCTCCTTTAAGATCTTCCAGTTTGAGTATCATAGATGGTAACACCTTGGAGTTACAAGGGGAGTCAGTGCAGCATTGGCATGATATTTTCATTGATGTGACCAGAGTGGTGCAGCATCGGCATGGTGGGTTTTTCCTGAGACGCATTTGGGAACCAGGGATCATACTTGTTGCGTATGGATTAGTTTTCAAATTTCTGGAGTTGTGGTGGTATTTCTTGAGGACAAGCAATTTTGGGAAGGGCGGATTGTAATGTCCCCTTCTCAAACTTGATCTTTCCAGTGACCGTTGGCCCGTTCCTTGGGAACCCGAAGGCTAGACGGAAGATAAATTAGGGTTTCCTAAATTTGAGGAGGTCTTTGCTCAGAGATGATGGATTCAATGGCGGATTCTTTTTGGGTTTTCAGAGAGCTTCGCAGGGGTATGTTCATCTCGGCATTCAGAGTACTTTTTGGAATTTACTATTTTTAGTAAATTCTATTTTTGGCAGCTTTCCAGTTGAGTTCAGCTCGGTTGACTTCCTGCTTCAGTTTGGTCAGATGATTGGCGCAGTATTGGCTTCAGGGCACATCCGGAGGGATAAGTTAAGTCATTTAATTAAAAAGTCACGTTTTAAATATTATATTTTAACGTCGACCATGGGCCTAGATTAATGACTTAATGTTGTTTTAAAAAAGGGGGTCTTTGAGGGTGGCACCCTCATTAAAAGATTATTTTAATATTTCCCAAAGTCAAAGCAATGTTATGAGGGGCGTAATTATCAAAGTTGATATTCATTTAAAATATCATTTCTTAAGACTTGAAGAGAAAGTGCGCCCATCCTTGAGGAGAGTGGATCTTGACCTAAAAGCGGATTTTAGGGTTTGAGAGGTCAACTGGAAAATTATAAAAGGAAGGAGTTGAGCATCATTTCATCATTTTTGGTCTATGCTAATGTTATGCTGCCGAAATGGTTGCGGGAATTCTTCGAGGAATGAATGCCTCCTAGTCTGGGCTCGACTTCGTGCTTGAGAGACAGCACCTAGTGGAGAGGTTCGATTTTTGAGTGGTTTTATAGTAAGTTTTGCATTGTTGTAGAGTTATTGCTTTGAAGTTCAGTTTTTTGCATTTCATAACTTTTCTGGAGTTGCTGATTTGATACAGCAGATCCATGTTTTTACTCATATCTCAAAAAATACAAAAATGCTAGTTCTGGGTATTGCATCAATCTTTAAGTTTGTAAGGAGCGTTCATTTTCTCCAATTTATAGATTTTAATGTTGTGTATTGAATTTTTAATGCCAAGTCGAATTCTTCAGCTGGGCCGTACCATTTAATGGCATTGGGATTCGTGCATGATTCATGTGTGGGTTTTAGATCTGTTTTCAGGGTCTCATCTTAGGCGTCTACTTGGTTAAGGCTTAGTGCATTTAATCTCTAGTCAATCGGAGGTCATACGTGGAAGATATGAGCATTTAAGTCATTCATTAGACTGCTGTTTATGCATTTAATGAGCAGATTTGTAACAGAAAACAGAAATCAGTATTTGATCCTTGAAAGCATTGTGGTTTTGATATCACTATCCAAGATACGAGTGGTTCTCAATGAGGTAATACGGATCCTGTAATTTCACAAGAGTTTGGCAGGCGAATACTTCTAATTTGTAAAACTGACAGTAGTACTGGCAGTCTTTCTTTCCTGTGCAAATCTGGTTGTAATTCTCAATTTCATTTGAAGTTTGTAATAGATAAATCTCCGCCCTATGGTAGCTACTTCCCATTCTGGGTGAGCAAGCACATTCTGGGTGTTGAGTAGTTTTCAGCTTTCAGCATTTCAATTCAAGCTTTACTTTCTGTAATCACTCCGTCATATGGTCGCCCCTCACTCCGCATTGGATTGGGTAGCACATACTTGACGTTGAGTTCTTTCCTGCATTTAGAATAGAAGACCCTCTGACCAATGCTCGCCATCATCGGCGCCATCTTGGTTAGAGTTACAGCATAAGCAGTTTGTTTAGATCCTCTGACCAATGCTCGCCGTCACCGGCGCCATACTGGTTAGAGTTGTTTCAGTACGTTTGGGTTTATCTCCTAACCTTAACGGGTACTTGATTGTAATGTTGTAATCTGATAATTAAAGAAAAAATTTGGCTCGGAATATTTCAATGAAATATTTAAACAATCAATGTTTTATATGTTTTTTTTAACCCAGGAAGTTTCCTGCCCGCGGGGGATGGCTAGCCATCCCCAATACGATGAGGGACGTTTCCGATGTCCCCCATCCGTACTGGGGATGGGGAAACGTCGCCAAAGGGTAGGGGATGTTTCCTCCCGTTTCCTGCTAGTTGGGCTATTTCGGGGACTGTTGGGGGACGTTCCCTTTGCGTCCCCCTATCCTAGGGACGATAGGGGACAGGGACAATGGGTTTTGGGATAGGGGATGTGTCCTCGTGTAACATAGTCGAAAATAGTAAAAAGAAGTTCTTATTATTTTTACTAAGTACTAAAAAATACAAAAAACTCCAAAGAGTCAAGCTGGAATGAAAACTGATATGCCAAAAGGGCTTACTGTAAATGGTAAGCATTGGACTGGTCCCTTGCTAAAAATAAAAAGTCCACCAAAAGTCCAAAAACCCACATAAAGAACTGGAATTGAGTTCCCTTACTAGAACCGTTTAGCCTACAAGAACTCTGGAATAGGCTAAGGTCATATGCACTTCTCAGAGGCTAGGAGGGGACATTACAATAGATTATCGTGCTCTAAGCAAAAAGACCATCAGG
The DNA here is from genome assembly GCA_007258455.2 of Sequoia sempervirens. NCBI lineage: Eukaryota > Viridiplantae > Streptophyta > Pinopsida > Cupressales > Cupressaceae > Sequoia > Sequoia sempervirens. The sequence continues at coordinate 19,556 of VDFB02262078.1, read as the reverse complement.
CGTTAGTATCCAATTCAAGGGATTGATGAACTGCATGGTGCAGTCTATTTCTCCAAAATAGACTTGAGATCTAGTTATCATCAAATTAGAGTTAGAGAAGAAAACATCTAAAAAATTGCATTTAGATGGCACTTCGAGCATTATGAGTTCTTAGTCATGCCTTTTGGATTGACAAATGCAACAACATTCTTGTCCTTCATAAACCAATTTTTCAATCAACAACTTAGAAAATTTGTTTTGGTCTTCTTTGATGATATTTTAATCTATAGTAAGACTTGGGAAGAGCACTTGAAACACTTATTAGATGAGGCATTGGTAATTTTGGAGGCCCAATCTTTGTTTGCTAGAAAATCTAAGTGTGAGTTTGCTATGACAAAAAATCTGTATTTGGGACATGTGATCAGCTCCAAGGTTACAAGTTAATCAAGAAAGATTCAGGTCATCTTGGATTGGCCAACACCAAAGACTCTCACTCATTTGAGAGGTTTCTTTGGTTTATGCAGTTTGTAGAAAAGGTTTGTGAAAGTGTTCTCACAATTGGCTGCTCGTCTTACTGATTTGACAAAAGGTGGGCATTTTCATGGTCCGATTCAGTGCAGCAAACCTTTGATCAGATCAAGAAAGCGATGAGTTCTTGTCATGTTTTTCCCATACATGCAAGTTGATGTCTCATAGTTCATTTGTAGGTGCCAGTTGTGTAGTATAAGTAAGTCAAATAATAGGAAGTACCTTCTCATCCATGGGAGAGCATCTTCATGGATTTTGTTTGAGGATTACCCATGTCAAGAAGTGGGCATGAGCATATCTTTGTGGTGGTGGATTGTTGTAGCAATATGTTTTTATTCATTCTGTGCAAGAAAACTCCTTAAGGGTAGTGAAGCAGCTGAGCTGTTCTTTTCTCATGTGTGGGTTTACTTGAGATTTTCTGAGTATCATATCAGATCACGATTCAAGGTCTATGGGGAAGTATTAGCATGTTTTTTTGGAAAAGCTGGATACTTGATTGAAGAGAGCAATTGCTTTTCACCCCCAAATTGGTCAGCAAATGAAGGTGGTGATTCAGACAGTTCTACAGCTCTTAAGAGGCTATAATCACAAGCATCTAAAGACATGAGATGAGAGTATGGCATACATATAACATTCTTATAACCGACCAATTGTCAAACCTTTCCCTTTCACCCTTCTTTGAGTAATTGGAGTCCACCCACAAACATCTACTTAAGAGACATTTGTGTAATTGTGATGCTTTGCAATGGGATGGAGTTGGTGACAAATTGTGTGGCTTCTGATTGCAAAAGCTCCTTTCCCCTGATGTGATCCCTCATCAAGTCAAGCACCCAAGGGTGGTTGTAGATGTATGTTGTGATGTTCGCCATCTCTTCTACCACAATTTTTATCTATTCAAGTTTGCCTATATCTTGAAGAAGAAGATTAATGTTGTGGCTGGACAAAAGATCGTAAAAATAATAGGATGCCTCTACGAGAAGTCTCTCTATTGCACATATGGTTCTGCATTGTTAGTTATAACTTGAATGACATTCCCCATATCCACTTCCATTATGATCTCATGCAACATATTACATAGAGTCTTGGCACTTTTCACCTTGTTAGAATTATCAACTAACATCAGAAACACCAAATATCAAATTAATACCACTAGAAAGTTGATCAATGTGTGTGGTTCCTACCAATTTGTCCACTCATTTGACAAAATAGTGTAGCCCTTTTGTATCAAATCATCTTTTGATCTCCGACTATGACCTTGATGGTTTTCACAGCCTAATTCAACAAGGGCCCTCTCAAATCATATGGGCTTAGTGCCCTGAACCCTTTTCTAGCTATAGTTAATGCATTGACCGATGACTACCAATGCATTGAATAGCATGATTTTACAATTCCAAGATTTTTTATATGCCATCTTTGCCTCATGGTACTTCTTTGTTTTGCCCAATATCTTAAGGTGATAACTACAATTATTTGTAGTGGATGAGCTTTGTATTCATGGGCTAATCCAAGAGTTCACTACATTAGACTTTGACTTTGTGGGAGAATTTCTCATAGCTGCCATTTTCTCAATGGTACTCCTCTTTTCTAATTTCTTCTTCTCGTACAAAGCAAAGAGAGCATTTACTTTTCATGTAATCTTAGGTTCCACTGAGTTACATAATTGCGCATCTTGGCCAGAGATTCGTGCAAGGTGATATTTGAGGCAATTGATGCTTCCTCTCATTCTCCCCACAATAATTACACAGCACCACTTATCTCTGCACTTGGTGTGCAATAACTCCAAGTGGGGTCTCTTGTCATGCTACTACTTTGGATGCTTTTGGATGTTATCTCTAATTGGAAAGTCCATTGAATATTGTAAATCTATTTTTTTTTAAATAAGGATAAAAAGGAAAAAAAAATAAAAAATCACAAGATCCTGTAAATGCTAGAAGGTAAGAAGAATGAAATGAAAAAAACAAAAACAAAAATGTAAATAAAATATGAAAAACAAAGAGTTAAATATCTTTCAAATCTGGTCAGTAAATCTGCTGAATTAGTCCTCGATCACTCAAATGAGTCTAAATCACCTCAAATTGATGGAATTTTGTCAAAGAGTCAAACACAGAATAATGTAGATGAGAAAATATGAGGGTTTTGTGTGTTTTCTTGCTTCTGCCTGTCTTTTTCCACAAGTAGGCAAGTTTTCAGTATGGATTCACAATTCGCAAGTACTCGTGAATTTTCAGGTGAGTTACCCAGAGGGTACTCACTTAAAAGTCATTTCCAAGTTTTGAGGTGAGTGACTAACCAAGCCTTATTGATTCTAGAGCACCCACAAGGTGGTGAGTAATTCGCCAAGTTTTTGAGCTATGGAATGCAGCTTTCCTGGATTCTTACAGTAGGATCCTGCTTCTTCTAACTTATTGTATATAATAATTGAAATTATACTTGAACTTTTATTTAAAGAAAGGATACACACAGGCAAACTTTTATTTAAAAAAGGGATCTATACAGGGGCTCACTTCATTTGAAGGGTGGCATTAAGGTTTGTTTACAATTGACAGAAAAGCTTCAGGAGACAGCAATAACAGAAGCTAAGACCAATTAGAGACGAGACCTGGACTATTTTGCCAGGCATGGGACCAAATGTTTATTACATTGACTTTCTAGCACATCTTGGCATGTTCCATCATTGATATGTATATTCTATTGTGTTCTTCACCAATCAGGATTTTATATACTATATATTTTATATTCCCCTTCCTGTCAAGCAAGTGAACTTTCTTATGTATTTCTTCTAGACAATAGTAAATATAAAATATTCTTTGGTAAAATGTTTCTAGAGGAAAGATGAAGCCATCTTCCTTATAGACAATGTAGTCATCCATGAACTTATAATGAGACGGTGGTTAATTTCAAAGATCATCAACTGTTATATTATGCCTCTGAAGTAATTTGGTATTCTTCAAACATCATTTACATAGTTGCTATCTATTTCGTCAATGGTATACAATTACTACTTAATAGCTTGCCACTTGCACTTAAAGATGGACAAATTTATACTTTTGGTACCATTATCTGGCAAACTGTATTCCCCCTTTTTTCCTATTTAGTAGAATATCAAATTTTTCTTGTTTTGTTATAGGGTTGTAAAATCCTTCCAGGAACTAATTTATCTGTTAAATCCTTTTCCTGGCATTTTCTGAACTCTAAAGTATAGCCTAAGAAAGCTCTAATCATTGGGATTCCTTGTATAATTTCTAAGTATGTTAGTTGTTGATTGAGATGAAAATTGAGATAATTGGAATCTCCGGCTTGTTAACTTCTATGAAATGTGTACTTGGTTTTGTGTTAATAAATATATTCAGAATGAAAAATCATATCTTTTCCTATAAAGAAGCAAATCCTGTTTTTCTCTACATCTCATCCCCCACAGAAAAATCTAAGGGACAGTAATAGACGTATTATAGTGGGGTATGGCTTCATTGACCGGGTATAAAATGGAAAAACATGTATCACTTTTCAAAATCCACTGGAAAATGGAGCATTCCTTAATTGAGCTTGCTCTGATAATTGTTATCCTTTTTTTTTGTAGTTCCAGCCAAAGCTGCTGAACTGTACTTGGATATAAGGAGGTCAATTGAAGAGCAAGTGAAGGTAGATATTTCCTTGATTTAAGCCAATGATAGTGAAGAATGGCTATTTATTCAAATGGATTTTTACTTGGTAGAAAAAAGAAGCTTCTGAAGGAATGAATAAATAGATGCTTCTGAAGCCATGCATATATGGATGTATGAGATTTTTCTGGTTAGTCATTTTCTATGCTTGTAACAGATGTATGAATATTAATAATAATTATATTTTTCTGTTATTTGCTCTTCAATGTCTGGAATGATACTTTTTTTAGTTCTTCTAATTTTCTATTTACCTACAGGGTTTTGCAGCACCATCCTCTGAGAAACTTCTTCCGGACTTACTTCCGCAAGAACAGCATGTTTTCACCCTTGTTCTTGATCTTAATGAAACTCTAGTATATTCAGACTGGAAGGTTAGTTTTTGGGTCTGGCAGTGAATACAAGTTATGGATTTCAATTTAGGATTTTGTGGGGCATGGCTTTGTTTAGTGGGGTATTGCTATTTAATAAGTATTTGACAATGTGAATATTTGCATGGTTTTTTTTGTTATGTATATTTTAGTTGCATGCATAACTAATTGTATCAAATTAGTATTTTGTTAAATATTTCATGGTTCAGTAGATTTCTGGATATAAAGGAAAGGAGAGGAATGAAAACACAAAATTCTTGTAATATGATAGACAATGCAAATAGCTTTACTTCAGTTAATGATATCTAAATATTATGATACAACTTAATTTTTTTGCTGCGTATGATACAACTTAATTTTGTTTGCATTACTTAGTATAAATTTAAGTACTGTGATGCAACTTAAGTCTAAATTGTTCGGCTTATCCTCAGTCTAGGTTGCACAAATACAGATATGGCTTGGTATGGGATATGGATATGAAATGTTTTTACAAGTCTAGGATGAAATTATGGATTGAATATGAGACATATGAAAGTAATTGACATGCTTATAAAAAAGTACAAAGATTCAGAAAATTTATAATGGCAATTATAATAGTAAATGTGAAAATATATCTGAGAATACCATAAAATAATTTTATGGATATTTTAAACACTTCTTTAGTGGGGGTGGGCAGGGGTGGTGGAATGGTTATGCAGTCGGTTTACATTATTCCTTCCATCCTAGGTGGAATATGAATCAGTTATAGCCCCCACATAAGGGCTGATATATCTGAGCTCTATCGTACTCAGATCCCTGTTGGATACATAGATATAAAGCTTTCAGGCATGGTGGCTGGGTGGCGGGCATATTTGGTATCTAAATTTTTTATTGGAGTAATCATTCAATGATGGCAGACAGGATCCTTTGATCATGTGGTGTTTGCCAAATTTTCAAGACATTACAAATATCAGATTGACATCAGCATGTAAACAAGCACCGTTTAGGTTATTCACTTTATAGGAAACTACCATAACTGTTAGCATTTTAATTTTCCCTTTCAGGACAATACAAAATGAAAAAGCATGTAAGGATAAACCTTTATCAAATTAGAAGCAGAAACTCCCTTGTAACAAAAAAATTAATTAGAAACCCAGAACTCTAGATAGCAGATGTAATGTGTCTTTTTGGTTCTTGCATATAGACACAAGGCTAATCAACACTTCTACAGAAGGCAAGGTATTTTTATTATCTTTTGACTTTAAACAAATGATCTTTATCAGCTAGCAAATACTCACTCTCTTTGGCTGAAAGAAGAGACCAAAAATCATGTGACCTAAAACAAATGATCTATATCAGCTAGCAAATATAAATAAAATATGGAGATTTGTATACAAAGCTACAAATCCAAGATCAATAAAGACTGCAGTACAAAGCGTAAAAAAATTATGAAACAATATTGAACTCACAAAATCACTTTACTCATCTTGAATAACAATTTCAATAGCAATTGGGCATTAAATTACCCTTGGTAAAAAATCGAAGATTAAAAGCACTTATTTATAAGTGTGTTTTTTTGCATGCTCATGCTATGTAATTTATAAGTACTTGCCACTCTTGTTATGAAACTTTTTCCCCAAAATGAAAAGAAAGTTATGAAGGTATTAGAGGGAGATAGAAAAATAAAGGATAATATGATCCTTTGGTTAAAATGGAGATTAATGAAGAATATTTATGAGAACTCTTTTAAAATGGGAGGAATAATTATAATTATTAAATAATAATTAAAGACAACCTTTGTTAAAGGGTGTGATGTTTTGAAAACCACCCCTTAAGGCTTATATAAATCATTTATGTGAAGCTTGGAAGGGGTATGGAGATCACTCAAGGAAGAAGAAGGTGTTTTGGCTGGCTAAGGGCATTGGAGAAGGGGAGACACTAAGTGTATCCAACTTGGGGTCAGAGTACGCCTAGGATTGTCTTGACTAGGGATTTTGTGCGAGTAGGCACATTTTCTTCAGTGCGAGTAGGCACATGTTCTTCAATGCAATTAGGCACATACCATTTTTACTTAGGTTCTCTAGAGTGTGTCCTAGCTACAAGGCCCTTTGCTACTAAAATCTTCTTGAGACTGACATTTCCAAGTGCTTTGGTTCAAATAAGTATTGAAAACCATTGATGCTAAAAGATATCGGGAAGAACATATATATGTTTTTGATGTTAATTTGATTAAATTTTGTGGTTAGGTTATTCAATTTATTATGTTAATTATTTATTTTAGAATTCTTGCTATATTTTCACATGTTATAGTTTTCATTTGTTATTTATATTTATTTTGATAACCTTACAGATTCCAAATTATCTTTTAACTCTAATATTTATTAAATTAAATCTGCAGCTGAAACTTAAATAACACTAAGAGAAAAGTGACATTACACTCTTGCTTATAGTTTGTTCAATATTTCAATTAATCTCTCCCTTTCCAACCAATAAAATCCACTTCACTTTAGTTTCAATCATCCTCAATTTATCATTGCATATTGTTAGAAGACAATAAGAGGAAACTTTTCAACACATTGTTGGACAATCTTCAATTATTCTAGCAAAAAGGATTGCTGTAAATGCTATCGAGCAAGGATGTTGTGCAAAAATATTAAGGAGGATGTTATCAAACAACACATAGGTTGAATTAGCTGTCCCCAACTGTTCCACACCTGTAAAGACCCCTACTAAAATGTGTAGTAGTTTTAGTGATTGTGAAATATACCGCCTTAATTTTTAAATTTTTTTTTGCAACAACACTTCAACAATTGCACCCGTTAGCGTTAGCAAAACCAAACCAACATTGAAATGTAACCCTACACCAAGATCCCAATGATGGGTGAGGTGTGAGCATATGGCACCGGGGATCGTTACTTAGTAAATGGAAATGTTGGAAATACAAATTATACAACTCGACCACTTATTTAGCGGGAGTAGATTGACTGCTCAGCCGATCAACATGATGAAGAATGCAAGTTATTGAAAAGTAAAGACGGCGAGGCTTGTCTATTCCACCAAATCGTGGGAATGAAATAGCTTATGCAAGAAAGTAAATAGAGCGGTGAGGCCTGCCCTCTTCCACTAATAGTGGGAATTACAAGAAGTAAATTGCAGAAATAAACGATTGAATCAGTATTACTGATAATAGCCTTACAATATGAGCAAATCTGCAAGATACAATGAGAATTAGATGTCCAAAGCACTCCAAATTGAAAGTAGATGATCTCCAAAAGAAAGCAAGCTATTCAACTAAGGAAAAAAAGCCAAAAACTGAACTTATACCAATCTGATGTGAATTTGCAGCATTCAGAATTCTTAGACCAGCAAGCTCCAATCACTCCGAAAAGCTCATAACTCGATGAAGACTCCTCTGAATGACATGAAATCAAAGGCAATGGAAGCCAAGGAAAGGGGCGACCATGATCAAGCCAACAAACACCACCAAACTGTCCAAAATGGATGAGCACGCTTCCCAATGCAGTGGCAGGCAAGTTACAGCCTTCGTGAAGAGGGTGACCGGCAAGAATAAATTCAAAACTCCTCAATAAAATCTGCAAACTTGCTAGAAGGGGTGCCCAGGGTATAGGAGAAGATATGGCAAGTACCTAGAACCATAAAAAAATTGTGCAAGGAGCTATGATTGAAAAGGTGTTTCTAGCCAAGCCAAACCAGCAACATAAAAACTGATGAAAAACTCTCCAAAAGATAAATATCTTCAAATTCATTCCCTATGAAGCTCAATCTGCAACCTCTGGATGAAAAAGCAGTCTCAAACCAGCTAGGTACTATTTCTCAAGTATGAAATTGATAAGCTAGGAGTTATGCATTCCTTGAAGCAATGTGTCTGAAATCATTTCAACTAACATTTCATTATGATAAACAATGGATGATCAAATGAGAGAGCAAGACCTTGTATATATAGCATTCTCAACCCAAAATATCAAAAGACCTTTTCCCTCCAAAAGAGACGCGCAAATGAGATTCTCATTTCATTTCAAATTTGCATTTTGAATTCCAACTTTGAGCCTCCTTGACTTAGGCGTCCAAAGCCTATAAGAAGTATAACTTTTATTAAAATGCAATCACTCACAAATAAAGGCGTCCAAAGCCTATAAGGAGTATAACTTTTATTAAAATGCAATCACTCACAAATAAAGGCGTCCAAATCACTTAAGTGAAATACTTTATAAAATTCAAATATATCTCTAAGCTAGGCGTCCAATTTGCCTTAGCTGATATTTCCCTTAAGACATTAAACTTACCAAATGAGGCGTCCAACATAAGAATTGCTTTAAACACTCAACTTGCCAAAACAAGCTCCAAGAATGTTGGAGACCATATTGCTCATATTGTTTTGCTAGAAATAGCCACTGCACTAGCTTGTTGAAAACTTGCTAAAAATAGCACTTACTAAAAATAGCATATTGCTAAAAATAGTAAGTGTGTCCAACTGCGTTTTAAACACATTTTGAGCAGCCGTCGCAATTTACTAAAAATAGTAAGTTTGGAAAAGTCCTCAGTTTTAGTTGCATGTCACACCACTGTGAAGTTCTCTGAAAACCTAGAAGGAATCTAGAATCCAAACTGTCAAACTCCAATATGCAAGCCTCCAAAACTGCCAAAGTATCCTCCTAAAAAATAGGAAACCCTAATTTCAAATGCATGCCATACCATCCAGAAGCTCTTTGAAAACCTGGAAGGAATCCAAAAACCAATTTGCAAAACTCCAACATGCAAACCCGTGAATCCTCAAAAGAAACCTCTAAGTAGTCGGAAACCCTAATTTTGCCTCTGACTAGCCTACGGGCATCTAGGAATGGGCTATCAATCACTGGAAAGTGTAGTGCTAAAAATGGGGACATTATAGTCTGCCCTTTCCAAAATTGCTTGTCCACAAGCAATATCACCACAACTCCTAGAAAAATTAAAGTTGATCCATGCCAAACCAAGTACAATCCTAGGGTCCCATGTTCGTCTCAAGAAGGAACCACCATGCCGATGCTGCATCACTTTGATCACATCAGTGAAAATATCATGCGAAAACTACACTAACGTCCCTTGTAACTTGCAAATGTTACCATCCATGAATAGACTAGAGGGACTGAAGTCAACACCTTGCAGCATTTCACGCCCAAAAGACTCTGAGTCATCAATATCAACCATACCACTGTCTATCACAATCCTGGGCAACGGAAAAGAGAGTCCACTCAACTCAAAACTGTAATCCTTAGCATATCTCCTCAAGGTGTTAAGCAGAACCACGAGAACATATGCGACTTCTCCAAATCTTCTTGCAAAAGGGAAAGCAATTCTTTGCAAGAGCTCAACGAATTCATCCCCATCACTCCACATGGAGCCACCTCAACTGAATTATCATGATACAACCATGAAGACTATAAAAATTTCTCACAATTCCAACTCCATGAGCCTCAGAATGATGAACCAAGGCAATCAAAGGTTTGCTGCCCCAAGCATAAGTAAAAGGGAAAGCATAGGAATAGCCATTGGGAACAAATTGAACACCTCCCAAAGACGGATTCAGATTGCTTTGAATCATCACTTCTTGCATTTGAGGCCAAAAATCAGTCCTGATAGGAGACTGCAAAGTCTGACAATAAGTATACCAACTGCTCACCATGACTGAAATGATTGACTTATTATCTGATTTAAGGATAATCAGCACCCAAGAAGATGAAGAGCTGCTGCTATATTGAAAATCATCGTCCAAATTAATGCATCTACTCAAAATTTCTCTCCAATCCATTTGTCAATGAACAAACGAAACCAATAAGTGGCTGGTAATGAAAGGGACAGCTCCAAAAAATTTGATAATTTGATCCTTATCCCTCCAAAAGTTCATCTTTCCACAAGTATTTAGCTCCATCAACCGATGTTGAGGATCCCAAGCATGGATACCCAACTGAAAATGATTTCCAACACACAAGAAAGAGAATTCAACACATTTGCAAGTGGTGGTCAAAACCAAGTGCATACTCATAAACTACGGCCCTCTAAATGAACCCCTCTAAAACCACACGGGTAAGCTTCCAACAACATTGGAGGAAACATAGATGACTTCATAACCTCCCAAAATTATATCAGTAAGGTGGGAAGCATCACCTCACCAAAGGAAGGATTGAGACATTGCAAATGCTGCCCCAGTCTATCTCTCCTCCTATATATATCAAAGACCAGTAGTTTAATTCATACTCACCCCTAGCTACTGGGTCACTCATGATCAGCCTTCAAAACTAAAATGAGGATCATATAAGTCACCTTATAGAGGATCAAACTTAAAGTCGTCCTCATCTGCTCACTCTGTTCCATTGATCCAAATCTGCACATGCAACTTCTGATTTTCGTGGAAAGTTCCCCAAGTCAAACTCTTCTTGTAGACTATCAAGTTCTTCAATTGCTTGCTTGATTTCTTCAGCTCTTTGCCCATTTTCTTGCTCTCTAAATAATTTGAAATCAGCAAGTTGATTTTCTACCTCCATTAATGCCACTTGAGTTTCTTCTAACATAGCCTTTGTTGATTCAAGCTCATGAGTAAGCTCATCAACCTTTCTCTCTTTTCTTTGGGATGCTCTAAGGGTCTTCTTTGCAAGCTCAATGTCATAATCTCGATCACCAATCAAGTGTATGAACTCCGACTTCAATGTTTCCAAGGGGTCTTTGATAAGTTATAGATTAGGGAGAGCAAGTTCATCCTTGACTCCTCTTGGTTTCTTTTCCAGTTGAGCCTTCTAGAAAAACTCTTCAATCAAACTTTGTGTGTGATCAAACAGGGATAGCGCTTGCACTTCCTTGCAACGGACACACTGAATTGACCTTCCCACTCACAAGAATGCGTGGATGATCAACTGTTGATAGGCTACAATTGAAAATCAGAACTTTGTTTTTATTCCTGGTTTCTACAATTGTCTACATTCCATTTTCACTTCCTTGATCAAAGTGTTATAGAAATTTAACCCATCAATGGAGCCATTATTGATCGAATGAGATTTCCTGATGTTGTTCCTCTCTTTAGGTTACCACTTCAAGAATCATTATCCTTTTTTCAAGCAAGCTCTTCTATTAAAGACACCTCTATTGCCACTCCTAGTTTGCAAAGTATCTGATTTTTTGATCTTCATGGGCCGATTTCAAAGGGGAATTCATCTCATGATAGGTTTTAATTGTCACACCAACTAAATGCTAAAGGGTTGATAGATCAATGAAGTGTTGATCGTATTTTCCGAATCTGATCATAATAATTTAACTCATTTAAACCATATCTTCAAAACATTTTTTCCAAGGAGTTCTGGAAGTGGAGCTGATCAAAGCTATGATCACCTACCACCATGCGATATTAAGAATCAATGCTTTGAAAAATCTGAAACGATTTAATCTCTATTAACCACTCATGAGCAAGTATACATTGATTTCTTCATTAGTACCCACATACCAAAGAGGCCCTGGCTACTGTCAAATTTGTTCTCAGGTGGAAAACTCGAGAAGTTTGATAGTAAAGAGGGAATTCATCCATCACCAAATCTTCAACAAGGAAGGTAGAACACACTCCAATCACCAATGTCTACATCGCCATAACACCAGAATTGTGGTTCTCGCAAGACACCACCAATATCATGTTGCCTCTGCATCTTCTAGTATCACCTCTCCCACTGATTGTGTCACCCTGACCAAAGGCATCAGCAGAGAAACCCTGTTCACGCCTTCCCATGCCCAAAGAAGAGATACAATTTGGTAGTTCTCATCACTTCCTAATAGAGAATGTTCTCTCACAGTTCTAACATTCTCTGGCACCCATGGATATGAAGACGTAGTGAAACAAGTGATAAATTTGATCTTGCATTTCCAAGTCTAATAGCAAGTTACTTGTCCAGAGATCTGAAAATGTGTTTAAGTTAGCAACTCTTCTGGGAAATTGAAAGCTACCGGTTTCATCAAGATCTTGGAAACTTTCTACAATCCTATGAAGAATCTTCTTCATAGTTTCATCACCATAAGATATCAAAGTTGCTAGAATCTTCATAACTTCACTAAAGCATGAAGTAACCAACAAACTGATTTCTTCATTTGGATGCCCTATCCAATAAGGATGAATCAAAGAGGTTATTGCAAGAGATAATGCCTTATTCAACAAGTCAGTAGGTGATTGTTGGACTTGGCTCAAACAATGTTCCAACTCTGATAGTATACTCACTTCTTCACCTCTTGTCTGACATTCTTTATTGAGTCTTGTACCTGCAATGGAAAACGACCTTGCCAAACTTCTTTCTTCTTCAGAAGCCATAATCAAATCTGACTTCTCACGGATCCTGAACATCAGAAAATGTAACATCTTTGGAACTTCTGGAAGTTGAAACTAAACTGAGTTATGACCTCTGGTGTAGAATCTGATTTTTTTGCCACTCATCTGTAGACTGAGCTTTGTCTTTTCATAGGATGGTAGGATCTTGGCTCTGATACCATTGAAATATACCCCCTTAATTTTTTTTAATTTTCACATCAGCAACACTTCAACAATTGCACCCGTTAGCATTAGCAAAACCAAACCAGCATTGAAATGTAATCCTACACCAAGAATGTACACTATGATCCCAATGACGGGCGAGGTGTGAATATATGGCCCCGGGGATCATTAGCTAGTAAACTAAAATGTTGGAAATACAAATTATGCAACTCAAGCACTTATTCAACGTGAGTAGATTGACGACTTAGCCGATTAGCATGATGGAGAATGCAAGTACATGAAAAGTAAAGATGACGAGGCCTGTCTCTTCCACTAAACGGTGGGAATGAAAGAGCTTATGCAAGAAAGGAAATAGAGCGGTGAGGCTTGCCCTCTTCCACTAATATTGGGAATTACAAGAAGTAAATTGCAGAAATAAACGACTGAATTAGTACCATAGTTGAAAAACTCGCCAAGCCTGGAAAATACGGTATGGAGAAAACTCGGCAAAAACTTGGAAAAAAACTCGACAAAAAACTCGTGAACTTAAAAATTGCTTAAACTTCATTACAAACACATTTTTTTTGCAAAATTCAATGATAAGATCCATCCAATGAGTCAATAAAATGAGTACATAGAAGAAACAAGTTGAGTCTTGTTATATTTGATTGATTTGAAAGAAAATTAGATACAAAAATCGATCCCCAAGCTGTGGAATGCCATATGTCGACATCAGAATCAAACAAAATGAAAATAGCAAATTGTTTTTGTAAAATTAAGGTAACACCAGGATTACCTGAAAATCGTGATGAATCAATGGGAGCTTGAGGGCAATGCCTCAATGGGGTTGAGGGCAGCCTTGTGGGGTCTTGGGGCAGCGCCACCAAACCCAAATTAAGACCTCCAAAACCACACAAACCTTCATGGTGTACGTCATTTTGCATTAACAATAAAACCTAAATTAAGACCATCAAAGCCACACAAACTCTATGAACACATCATTTTAGTAAAGTGTTTTTTATAAAGCAAAAGCAATATAAAATGAATGAAAAAAAAAAACTCAAAATGCCTTTTTAGCCGGTTGCCTGGGCATTTTCTAGATCGCGTGAGTTTTTTTCAAAAACTCTCTATACTTTCTGGAAAAACTCACTAAAAGTATGACGAGTTTTTCCAAAAAGTATGGTGAGTTTTTTCGGCTACAATTGCCTGGAGAACTTGCCAACCAAAAAAACTAAGGAGTTTTTGTTAACTTGCCAAGTTTTTGGCGAGTGTTGCAAATATGATCAGTACTATTGATAACAGCCTTACAATATGAGCAAATTTGCAAGATACAATGAAAATTAGATGTCCAAAGTACTCGAAACTGAAAGTAGATGATCTCCAAACTAAAGCAAACTATTCAACTAAGGAAAACAAGCCAAAAACTGAACTTATACCAATCTGATGTGAATTTGTAGCGTTCAGAAATCTCAGACCAGAAGGCTCCAATCACACCAAAAAGCTCATAATGCGATGAAGACTCCTTCGAATGACATGAAATCAAAGGCAATGGAAACTATGGAGAGGGGCAACCATGATCAAGCCAACAATCACCACCAAACTGTCCAAAATGGATGAGCATGCTTCCCAATGCAATGGTAGGCAAGTTACAGCCTCCTTGAAGAGGGCGACCAGCAAGAATAAATTCAAAACTCCTCAATAAAATCTGCGAACTTGCTATAAGGGGCACCTAGGGTATAGGAGAAGATATGGCAAGTACCCAGAACCGCAAAAAAATTGTGCAAGGAGCTATGATCGAAAAGGTGTTTCCACCCAAGCCAAATCAGCAACATAAAAACTGATAAAAAAACTCTCCAAAAGATAAATATCTTGAAATTAATTCCCTTTGAAGCTCAATCTGCAACCTCTGGATGAAGAAGTAGTTTCAAACCAGCTAGGGACTATCTCTCAAGCACAAAACTGATAAGCTAGGAGGTATACATTCCTCGAAGCAATGTGTCTAAAATCATTTCAGCAACATTTCATTAAGATAAACAATGGATGATCAAATGAGAGAGCAAGACCCTGTATATATAGCATTCTCATCCCAGAATTCAAAACACCTTTTCCCTCCAAAAGGGATGCCCAAATGAGATTCTCATTTCATTTCAAATTTGCATTTTGAATTCCAACTTTGACCCTCCTTGACTTAGGCGGCCAAAGCATATAAGGAATATAACTTTTATTAAAATGCAATCACTCACAAATAAAGGCGTCCAAATCACTTAAGTGAAATACTTTATAAAATTCAAATATATCTCTAAGCTTGATGTCCAATTTGCCTTAGTTGATATTTCACTTAAGACATTTAACTTACCAAATGTGGTGTCCAACATAAGAATTGCTTAAAACACTCAACCTGCCAAAACAAGCTCCAAGAATGTTGCAGACTATACTGCTCATACTGCCTTGGCAAAAATAGCCACTACACTAGCTTGGTTAAAACTACTTAAAATAGCACTGCTAAAAATAACACTTACTAAAAATAGCATACTGCTAAAAATAGTAAGTGTGTCCAACTGCATTTTAACCACATTCTGAGCTGTTGTCACAACTTACTAAAAATAGTAAGTTCGGAAAAGTCCTCAGTTTCAACTTAATGTCACACCACTGCGAAGCTCGTTGAAAACCTAGAAGGAATCCAGAATCCAAATTGTGAAACTCCAACATGCAAGCCTCCAAAACTGCCAAAGTATCCTGCTAGAAAATAGGAAACCCTAATTTCAAATACATCCCATACCATCCTGAAGCTCTTTGAAAAGCCAGAAGGAATCCAGAAACCAATCTTCAAAACTCCAACTTGCAAACCCCTGAATCCTTAAAAGAAACCTCCAAGCATTCGAAAACCCTAATTCTGCCTTTTACTAGCCTATGAGCATCCTGGGATAGGCTATCAATCACTGGAAAGTGTAGTGCTAAAAATGGGAACGTTATAGATTGTTCCAGTTTGACAGATGTTCCATTTTTTCAAACATGTCTCATTGCATTACACATATTAAATCAATTTTTAAAGGAATTACAAGTTCAAATATAAAGAACAAATTTCACAGCTTCTTTCCATTACGTTGACTGTCATACATTTATATATTCATAGAAATTTAACCGCAGTCTTGGCTAAACTCAATCTGAGTAAGTAAATGGGACAAATATGCATATAACTGTACTCAGAATTTGATACAGCAGCAAGTATTACAATCCAAGACCTAGTCTTATATTCTTTGAGTCAGTTGAAAGAAAATGAAGATAAATAACAATCATGCAACTCTCATTCTTGGACATACAACAGGGTACACACTAAAGCGCTCTTAATCATCAAACCAACTAACTTACAAACAAGAATTGAATTATAAGCGCTCTCAACCATCAAACCAACTAACTTACAAACATGAATTGAATCTGTCGTGGAGGGAGGTATGCAATCTATGTTCTCCATGGGGAACATAAGAGGGTCTAATTGCCATTGTATCTCTCAACATACCTTTAAAATTAGGAGACCTTGCCAAATGAAATGGGATAACATGGGCATAAAAAAATTTGGCCATAAATCATTGCCTTGTGCACATTTTTTTTTCAAATTCATTAACCCTACCATTGCATTTTTTTCACCTATAGTAGAAGAAGCCTTCTTCTTCCCTCTATCACAACTCTTTCCAATTGATACATTAGAACAATCGTCAATAGATTGCAATGGTTTTGATGTGTGTTTCCTACTCCTAGTAGTACTAGTAATTTTTTTTCTCTCTCCAACCATCCTTGTCATTTCAACTTGTTGCTCCAATGTTATACATGTACAAACTCTAACCCTATGTCTCCTCTCACACAATAAATGGTGTGTAACCCTATATAGGTCCCATGATGATTGATTTTGTAAATATGACATAACCAATGCCTCTTGCCCTTTGTATTTTACTCTTATTAATGATTAAATTGGTATCAAATTGAAGCTAGGGTTTTTTGGGGTTGAAAGGGCCTTTTGTAAACTTTTGAAGAGAGGGTGAAGTGCATCCAAAATTGTCTATTTGAGTTCCAATAGAGCTTGTGTTTGGATTTTCAGAATGAGAAGAAATGTCTATTTTGTTTACTTCAAAACTTCTTCACTTCCCTATTCACATTGTCATCACTGCTGCCAGCACTCATTTTGTAGTGTTTTTTGTGTGAGAACAAACTGAAATCAAAAGATTTTAAAACTTATTACCTCTAACAAGCTATTTTTTTTTTCAAAAAATAAAGGAAAAATGACATACCTTTATGCAATGGTTGTAGTTGAATCAATTGATTTCTTCAATTCTTCCACTTTTGGTTTTAGCTATAAGTTTCTCACTCTTTTGTAATCAGTGATAATTTGATAAACTATTTTTAGGCCACGAAGGCCATTTTGTATATATTCTTTGAATCTTTTCTGATTGTTTGAAGTTTCAATAGAGCATGTGAAATGAGGCCTTATGTATTGTAGAACTCAAGCTTCTTCTTTTAGTCATTGAAAGCTTTAAATGTGTTCCATAGGGAGGCATCCCCACCCCTCAAACCCTTGTCCATTGTAAGTAAACATTGAATAGTGATCACCAATATCAGATATTTTAATGGTCTCCACTCTACAGCAGCGATGGTGCAACCTCTAGCACAATCAATGAAATTATAGAAGTTAAACTAGAATGTATCTTTTCCATATTAGGGTGAATAAGGGGCATGGGAGTGTTTATGGGACCCCACCAACCATTAAAACCCAATTATAATGCATCGCATGTCTTAAAAAAAATGTTGAATTTTAATTATTTTATGACGCCTAGTCATCCTCAGGACAGTTGAGATGTCCTCAATCACCTTGGGGATGTCTAGGTGTCCCGTATGAGTTTCTTGCCTTCCCTGAATAGAGGGACACATTCCAAGATGTTTTTTGGATTTTTTTAGTTTGGGGGGAATGGCCATGGGATGTCCCCTAATGCCTTGTCATCCCAAAATGCCTCAAGGGACAGGACGAATGTTTAAGGGTTGGGGTTGCACCCTCATGTAACATATGAATAAAACTTTGAGGCCTTTTAGAAAATCAAAGTCATCTTCTTTCACCTTTTGAATTCCCTAAAAATGTCAACTTTATTATTTTTGGATTTTTTTTTTTTTAATGTGCCACCTCAAGAGGAGTGGTATATTTGAAACTTTTGTAGAGTTTTGAGGGAATTCTTGCTTGAGAGTGTGTTGTGTAGGGTGAGGAGGATTGTGATTGCCCTTGAGATCATGTGTGATTTATGTGATTCTCAAAAATAGAAAGCAAAGTACAATGCAATGCAAATTAAAATGTGTGATGTGACATATAATGTGTAGTTGGCAGTGACTTTGGTGCAAATGCTTTTGAGGTATTGAAAGCTATCACTTGACACCAAAAAGTTGTCCAAGATATGGGGAGTAATTATTAATACCAATTGTGTGTTGCATAGTCTCTAGGTCATAAGGTAGGACCCTTGGATACTTTCGTTGGGTTTTACTATGTTTTGCTAGGTTTCACTAGGCCCAAAGACCTACTCTTTAATAAAAGGTTCCAATTTTTTTGGCAGATTACTTGAACGCAGGGCAATAGAACCCATAGGCAAGTGGCCCTTTTCAGTTACAAGAACTGCTCTAATGCGTGTAGTCTAGGTTTGTTTATTATTCAAAATTGAAAGAAAGCACAATACTAGTGATACTTGTGGACAAATTGTTGGTGAAGATAGCAGCTCAGCTTGACGTTACATAGCTACAAGACACAAATGATTCTAAACACTTGCAACAAAGTGTGTAGTCTAAACCATAGTTACAAGACTTTGACTCAAAGCAGACTTGGCAAGCTGATTTTTTACTGGGACTTGGTGCCTAGACTCAAGAAATTTAGAAAACTATGGCATATATAAATTTTTAAGGATTTAAAACTTGTGTCATGCACTCGTCAATATATAAACCATAGTTGAAAAACTTGGACTTGGCAATAACTCGACAAGCCCAATTTTTTTAAAAATTCGGGACTCGGCAAAAACTTGGGGAAAACATCAGCAATAACGCGACCATATTATCAAACATTTAAAAATACATTAATTTTTAAAAATATTCTTCAAAAACACACATATTACTTATTTTGTAGAGCATATTATTGATTTCCACCATATATAAATCGAAATTAGAGTTTAATACATATCATAGACCAAAAATTGAGTTCAATCTCTAAATGAGTTACAATGCTACTTCCACTAGCCATGTCATATGTAGAAGTTGCCTCATCTAAATAGATTTTTGGCAAGTTGTGCAATACTAATGTCTAAGTTAGCACACTCAAGAGTTATATTTCAAATTTTCAAGTCCTTGTCACCCCCTCATTGTAATGAATTTTCTTTCTTGACAAGAGATCCTAATAACTAATGGGGATTTGGGAATGGAGATACCAATGGGGTTGAGGGGTCGTGCCCTCATGGGGGTTTCGGGGCAATGCCCACAATGGGGTCAAGCGAGAGCAGCCTTGTGGGGATTTGGGGGCAACGTCTT
>VDFB02262077.1:0-29060 GCA_007258455.2 Sequoia sempervirens | reverse complement strand
GATGGTAGGATCTTGGCTCTGATACCATTGAAATATACCCCCTTAATTTTTTTTAATTTTCACATCAGCAACACTTCAACAATTGCACCCGTTAGCATTAGCAAAACCAAACCAGCATTGAAATGTAATCCTACACCAAGAATGTACACTATGATCCCAATGACGGGCGAGGTGTGAATATATGGCCCCGGGGATCATTAGCTAGTAAACTAAAATGTTGGAAATACAAATTATGCAACTCAAGCACTTATTCAACAGGAGTAGATTGACGACTTAGCCGATTAGCATGATGAAGAATGCAAGTACATGAAAAGTAAAGATGACGAGGCCTGTCTCTTCCACTAAACGGTGGGAATGAAAGAGCTTATGCAAGAAAGGAAATAGAGCGGTGAGGCTTGCCCTCTTCCACTAATATTGGGAATTACAACAATTAAATTGCAAAAATAAACGATTGAATTAGTACCATAGTTGAAAAACTCGCCAACCCTGGAAAATATGGTATGGAGAAAACTCGGCAAAAACTTGGAAAAAAACTCGACAAAAAACTCGTGAACTTAAAAATTGCTTAAACTTCATTAAAAACACATTTTTTTTGCAAAATTCAATGATAAGATCCATCCAATGAGTCAATAAAATGAGTACATAGAAGAAACAAGTTGAGTCTTGTTATATTTGATTGATTTGAAAGAAAATTAGATACAAAATCGCATCCTCATGTGGAATGCTTAATATGCTGATACTGATGGACTGAAACAAAATGAAAATAGCAAATTGTTTTTGTAAAATTGAAGGTAAATAGTGGAGATTACCTAGAAAATCAAATGAATTCAATGGGAGTTTGAGGGCAATGCCCCCAATGGTGTTGAGGGGCGCGGTTCTTGTGGGGCGTCTTGGGGGCACGTTTCATGTATTGTCCCACCACCGGTGCCCAAATTAAGACCTCCAAAACCACACAAAACCTTCTACAGCATCATTTTGCATTTCATGCGAAATCAAACAAAGACCATCAAAGCCACACAAACCTTCATGGAACACATCATTTTAGTGTTTTTTTTATAAAGCAAAGCACACAAATGAATGAAAAAAAAAAACTCAAAATGCCTTTTTAGCCGGTTGCCTGGGCATTTTCTAGATCGCGTGAGTTTTTTTCAAAAACTCTCTATACTTTCTGGAAAAACTCACTAAAAGTATGACGAGTTTTTCCAAAAAGTATGGTGAGTTTTTTCGGCTACAATTGCCTGGAGAACTTGCCAACCAAAAAAACTAAGGAGTTTTTGTTAACTTGCCAAGTTTTTGGCGAGTGTTGCAAATATGATCAGTACTATTGATAACAGCCTTACAATATGAGCAAATTTGCAAGATACAATGAAAATTAGATGTCCAAAGTACTCGAAACTGAAAGTAGATGATCTCCAAACTAAAGCAAACTATTCAACTAAGGAAAACAAGCCAAAAACTGAACTTATACCAATCTGATGTGAATTTGTAGCGTTCAGAAATCTCAGACCAGAAGGCTCCAATCACACCAAAAAGCTCATAATGCGATGAAGACTCCTTCGAATGACATGAAATCAAAGGCAATGGAAACTATGGAGAGGGGCAACCATGATCAAGCCAACAATCACCACCAAACTGTCCAAAATGGATGAGCATGCTTCCCAATGCAATGGTAGGCAAGTTACAGCCTCCTTGAAGAGGGCGACCAGCAAGAATAAATTCAAAACTCCTCAATAAAATCTGCGAACTTGCTATAAGGGGCACCTAGGGTATAGGAGAAGATATGGCAAGTACCCAGAACCGCAAAAAAATTGTGCAAGGAGCTATGATCGAAAAGGTGTTTCCACCCAAGCCAAATCAGCAACATAAAAACTGATAAAAAAACTCTCCAAAAGATAAATATCTTGAAATTAATTCCCTTTGAAGCTCAATCTGCAACCTCTGGATGAAGAAGTAGTTTCAAACCAGCTAGGGACTATCTCTCAAGCACAAAACTGATAAGCTAGGAGGTATACATTCCTCGAAGCAATGTGTCTAAAATCATTTCAGCAACATTTCATTAAGATAAACAATGGATGATCAAATGAGAGAGCAAGACCCTGTATATATAGCATTCTCATCCCAGAATTCAAAACACCTTTTCCCTCCAAAAGGGATGCCCAAATGAGATTCTCATTTCATTTCAAATTTGCATTTTGAATTCCAACTTTGACCCTCCTTGACTTAGGCGGCCAAAGCATATAAGGAATATAACTTTTATTAAAATGCAATCACTCACAAATAAAGGCGTCCAAATCACTTAAGTGAAATACTTTATAAAATTCAAATATATCTCTAAGCTTGATGTCCAATTTGCCTTAGTTGATATTTCACTTAAGACATTTAACTTACCAAATGTGGTGTCCAACATAAGAATTGCTTAAAACACTCAACCTGCCAAAACAAGCTCCAAGAATGTTGCAGACTATACTGCTCATACTGCCTTGGCAAAAATAGCCACTACACTAGCTTGGTTAAAACTACTTAAAATAGCACTGCTAAAAATAACACTTACTAAAAATAGCATACTGCTAAAAATAGTAAGTGTGTCCAACTGCATTTTAACCACATTCTGAGCTGTTGTCACAACTTACTAAAAATAGTAAGTTCGGAAAAGTCCTCAGTTTCAACTTAATGTCACACCACTGCGAAGCTCGTTGAAAACCTAGAAGGAATCCAGAATCCAAATTGTGAAACTCCAACATGCAAGCCTCCAAAACTGCCAAAGTATCCTGCTAGAAAATAGGAAACCCTAATTTCAAATACATCCCATACCATCCTGAAGCTCTTTGAAAAGCCAGAAGGAATCCAGAAACCAATCTTCAAAACTCCAACTTGCAAACCCCTGAATCCTTAAAAGAAACCTCCAAGCATTCAAAAACCCTAATTCTGCCTTTTACTAGCCTACGAGCATCCTGGGATAGGCTATCAATCACTGGAAAGTGTAGTGCTAAAAATGGGAACGTTATAGATTGTTCCAGTTTGACAGATGTTCCATTTTTTCAAACATGTCTCATTGCATTACACATATTAAATCAATTTTTAAAGGAATTACAAGTTCAAATATAAAGAACAAATTTCACAGCTTCTTTCCATTACGTTGACTGTCATACATTTATATATTCATAGAAATTTAACCGCAGTCTTGGCTAAACTCAATCTGAGTAAGTAAATGGGACAAATATGCATATAACTGTACTCAGAATTTGATACAGCAGCAAGTATTACAATCCAAGACCTAGTCTTATATTCTTTGAGTCAGTTGAAAGAAAATGAAGATAAATAACAATCATGCAACTCTCATTCTTGGACATACAACAGGGTACACACTAAAGCGCTCTTAATCATCAAACCAACTAACTTACAAACAAGAATTGAATTATAAGCGCTCTCAACCATCAAACCAACTAACTTACAAACATGAATTGAATCTGTCGTGGAGGGAGGTATGCAATCTATGTTCTCCATGGGGAACATAAGAGGGTCTAATTGCCATTGTATCTCTCAACATACCTTTAAAATTAGGAGACCTTGCCAAATGAAATGGGATAACATGGGCATAAAAAAATTTGGCCATAAATCATTGCCTTGTGCACATTTTTTTTTCAAATTCATTAACCCTACCATTGCATTTTTTTCACCTATAGTAGAAGAAGCCTTCTTCTTCCCTCTATCACAACTCTTTCCAATTGATACATTAGAACAATCGTCAATAGATTGCAATGGTTTTGATGTGTGTTTCCTACTCCTAGTAGTACTAGTAATTTTTTTTCTCTCTCCAACCATCCTTGTCATTTCAACTTGTTGCTCCAATGTTATACATGTACAAACTCTAACCCTATGTCTCCTCTCACACAATAAATGGTGTGTAACCCTATATAGGTCCCATGATGATTGATTTTGTAAATATGACATAACCAATGCCTCTTGCCCTTTGTATTTTACTCTTATTAATGATTAAATTGGTATCAAATTGAAGCTAGGGTTTTTTGGGGTTGAAAGGGCCTTTTGTAAACTTTTGAAGAGAGGGTGAAGTGCATCCAAAATTGTCTATTTGAGTTCCAATAGAGCTTGTGTTTGGATTTTCAGAATGAGAAGAAATGTCTATTTTGTTTACTTCAAAACTTCTTCACTTCCCTATTCACATTGTCATCACTGCTGCCAGCACTCATTTTGTAGTGTTTTTTGTGTGAGAACAAACTGAAATCAAAAGATTTTAAAACTTATTACCTCTAACAAGCTATTTTTTTTTTCAAAAAATAAAGGAAAAATGACATACCTTTATGCAATGGTTGTAGTTGAATCAATTGATTTCTTCAATTCTTCCACTTTTGGTTTTAGCTATAAGTTTCTCACTCTTTTGTAATCAGTGATAATTTGATAAACTATTTTTAGGCCACGAAGGCCATTTTGTATATATTCTTTGAATCTTTTCTGATTGTTTGAAGTTTCAATAGAGCATGTGAAATGAGGCCTTATGTATTGTAGAACTCAAGCTTCTTCTTTTAGTCATTGAAAGCTTTAAATGTGTTCCATAGGGAGGCATCCCCACCCCTCAAACCCTTGTCCATTGTAAGTAAACATTGAATAGTGATCACCAATATCAGATATTTTAATGGTCTCCACTCTACAGCAGCGATGGTGCAACCTCTAGCACAATCAATGAAATTATAGAAGTTAAACTAGAATGTATCTTTTCCATATTAGGGTGAATAAGGGGCATGGGAGTGTTTATGGGACCCCACCAACCATTAAAACCCAATTATAATGCATCGCATGTCTTAAAAAAAATGTTGAATTTTAATTATTTTATGACGCCTAGTCATCCTCAGGACAGTTGAGATGTCCTCAATCACCTTGGGGATGTCTAGGTGTCCCGTATGAGTTTCTTGCCTTCCCTGAATAGAGGGACACATTCCAAGATGTTTTTTGGATTTTTTTAGTTTGGGGGGAATGGCCATGGGATGTCCCCTAATGCCTTGTCATCCCAAAATGCCTCAAGGGACAGGACGAATGTTTAAGGGTTGGGGTTGCACCCTCATGTAACATATGAATAAAACTTTGAGGCCTTTTAGAAAATCAAAGTCATCTTCTTTCACCTTTTGAATTCCCTAAAAATGTCAACTTTATTATTTTTGGATTTTTTTTTTTTTAATGTGCCACCTCAAGAGGAGTGGTATATTTGAAACTTTTGTAGAGTTTTGAGGGAATTCTTGCTTGAGAGTGTGTTGTGTAGGGTGAGGAGGATTGTGATTGCCCTTGAGATCATGTGTGATTTATGTGATTCTCAAAAATAGAAAGCAAAGTACAATGCAATGCAAATTAAAATGTGTGATGTGACATATAATGTGTAGTTGGCAGTGACTTTGGTGCAAATGCTTTTGAGGTATTGAAAGCTATCACTTGACACCAAAAAGTTGTCCAAGATATGGGGAGTAATTATTAATACCAATTGTGTGTTGCATAGTCTCTAGGTCATAAGGTAGGACCCTTGGATACTTTCGTTGGGTTTTACTATGTTTTGCTAGGTTTCACTAGGCCCAAAGACCTACTCTTTAATAAAAGGTTCCAATTTTTTTGGCAGATTACTTGAACGCAGGGCAATAGAACCCATAGGCAAGTGGCCCTTTTCAGTTACAAGAACTGCTCTAATGCGTGTAGTCTAGGTTTGTTTATTATTCAAAATTGAAAGAAAGCACAATACTAGTGATACTTGTGGACAAATTGTTGGTGAAGATAGCAGCTCAGCTTGACGTTACATAGCTACAAGACACAAATGATTCTAAACACTTGCAACAAAGTGTGTAGTCTAAACCATAGTTACAAGACTTTGACTCAAAGCAGACTTGGCAAGCTGATTTTTTACTGGGACTTGGTGCCTAGACTCAAGAAATTTAGAAAACTATGGCATATATAAATTTTTAAGGATTTAAAACTTGTGTCATGCACTCGTCAATATATAAACCATAGTTGAAAAACTTGGACTTGGCAATAACTCGACAAGCCCAATTTTTTTAAAAATTCGGGACTCGGCAAAAACTTGGGGAAAACATCAGCAATAACGCGACCATATTATCAAACATTTAAAAATACATTAATTTTTAAAAATATTCTTCAAAAACACACATATTACTTATTTTGTAGAGCATATTATTGATTTCCACCATATATAAATCGAAATTAGAGTTTAATACATATCATAGACCAAAAATTGAGTTCAATCTCTAAATGAGTTACAATGCTACTTCCACTAGCCATGTCATATGTAGAAGTTGCCTCATCTAAATAGATTTTTGGCAAGTTGTGCAATACTAATGTCTAAGTTAGCACACTCAAGAGTTATATTTCAAATTTTCAAGTCCTTGTCACCCCCTCATTGTAATGAATTTTCTTTCTTGACAAGAGATCCTAATAACTAATGGGGATTTGGGAATGGAGATACCAATGGGGTTGAGGGGTCGTGCCCTCATGGGGGTTTCGGGGCAATGCCCACAATGGGGTCAAGCGAGAGCAGCCTTGTGGGGATTTGGGGGCAACGTCTTGAACAAGGTCAAGGGGTAGCGTCCCTTGTGGGGGTTAGGGGGAAATGCCCCCAATGGGGTTGAGGGGTAGTGCCCCTTGTGGGGGTTTGGGGGAAATGCCCCAATAAGGTCAAGGGGTAGCACATGCCCTAAGTTTCCAACCATGTGTGGAAATGAAGTAAAAATCGCGTTTCTTTTTAACTTGCAGGCAAGAAAAAAAAATATGTGAATTTGGACGAGTTATTGACAAAAAGTTGCTCTCTTTTTCTGCTGACTCATGGGTTTTTCGTAGAAAAATTGCTACGAGTTTTTCAAAAATACGAGTTTTTCAAAAACTCATCGGCGAGTTATTGGGCAAGTAAGTCACCTGGCCATTTGGCTTGTCAATACTCACAGGTTTTGCAAGAAATCTACAAGTTTTGTATCAGAGAAATAAGCTTTAAAGATACAATGAACTAATTGAATATAAGTTAGTTGTCACATACACAAGTATGCACCAATCACATGAGTATAAAAGTGAATTTTAGGTGAAGGAAACTACATTTTTAGATAAATATTGCCAAATATTTAATGTATATAAAACTCATGGATTATAATATTCATGCATCAAAAACAAAAATCACAATATGGAGTCATGAACTATGGTATAAAGGAGCTTGTATCCCTTAGGTTAACTTTACTAGCTCTATGTGTAGCCATGTGCTTGTATCTCAAACAAGTCTACAAAATTTGCTACAGCCTTGGGAGCATTAGGCAGGATAGGGTTTGACTTAGCAAACTAGAAGTATAGATTGCTCAAAAAGATTTTCATTTTTTAAAACCAAAATAGAGATGTAGGAGTAGTGTCCCTAGTAGGGTCAAGAGGCAACACCCCTTGTGGGGGTTTGATGGAGGGGCATCCGGTTTCACTTGCAATCCCAATCAATCAACAAGAATTGAAGACTCAAATTTTGGAAAATCCCCATATGTTCATGGTAAATTGAAGACATCAGTTTGAAGAGGAGCCAAATGGGTACTCAAATCCCAAATTTGGATAAGTTTGGTTAAGAATTCGACAAGTTATGGAGTTGCAGATTTGCTACTTGCATCTACCTTTGCAGAACTTTTAGTTTCATTCAGACATCTACCAGATCCTCTCATCCAGATGGCCTGTGTTTTCTCGCAGCACCTGTTGGATGCAATGCCTTCGCATGATGAAGGGTAGAACCCCCTTAGATTTTTAGAATTGCTTGAAGAAGACAAAAGGTATCAGAAATGGTTACAATGGCTTGCATGCGTATCTCCTAGGCCAATTAGAAGCAGACACATGTCCCATCACTCTAGGACATGGAGAGGCTGACACCTTCTGCAAGCTTGGACTTAAATTGGGATTCATTCATTGTTTGTGGATTATTATTCATTTTGGACGAACTTTTGCTATGAATTTTTCTATAAATGAAAATTTGCTTTTGAGAACTATAATAGCTTACGACTCCAACATGAGGGTGAGAGAAACCTTCTGTTTTCAGTGCATATATGTTGTAAAGCTTTGAAGCCAGGACATGTATGAATACATGTTAAGAAACTCTTGCTATAATACTCCATTTGCATGTAATAAAAGTTTACTAGTGTTTTGGTGTTGAAGTTTTATTTTGCTGCTGACTCAATAGCCTTTTAAGGCCCTTGAATTTTGACTTGCATCAGGGTTTGAGGTGCAGCACTCCTTGTGGGGTTCGAGACCAACACCCTTGAAGTATTTCCCATCATGATATAAGGTGGGGTCAAGGTGTGGAGTCCCCACCACCAAGTTCAAACAAAAGCCTTTTAGACTACACAAATTGTCATGTTGAATGCCATTTTTCATTATTTTATCACTTTTAACCATCTTCCAAATGTCTTTCAAACCTTTTCAGAAGATGCTTGACTTTCATGCTTTTATTTTCAAAATCTTATGCTTTGTTTTTGGTTTTCATAGACTAGGCCGAGTCTACCCTTTGGGATTCACTGAGTCCAATGAGTCTAGTTAGAGGAGTACATGGGTCATGAGTCCCCAAGCCTTGTTTTGACTTGCTTTCTTTGAGACTTGTCGTGTCTGAGTGAGGCTTGGTGAGTCTTGTAACATTAGTCTAAACCCAAGTAAAAAAGTATGTGAATATGCCCTTTATTTAATAAAAATGAACTCTATGCTGAAGAGACTTGGGAATATTAAGGCATTGTGTGTAAGTGCTCCGTGTTGTGTTTGTAAACTCTACTTCTCATCATGGGAATAATCCTAGGAATATAAAATTCCTTTCTTGAATTACATATACTTAAGCGCCTTTAGTCACTAGATAACTTTGCTAGTAAGTTGATGACATTGTAATTTATGTTCTACATAATATGTTTATAGGTGCAAAAATGAAGTGTTCCAAATGTAGTTGTTAAATGCAATTGATACCTAATACAATAACACATGGTCATGCAACCTTAGTGACCACTAGCATGCAACTAGATCAACTAGATTAATGTAAATTATAATTTAAGCTACTTCCCATTGAGTAAAGTGTTTAGTACACTCTATCTGATGAATCATTAGATAGTGGTTAATCAAATTTTGTTAAAGTAAAGGATTGAACTGTTGTCCATTTGGCATGATATTGCTCCTCTTGATTTAAATTAGTTACTGGATCTTTTTTGTTAGTTTTTTTATGATCAGATTATATAAGCAAAATTTAACTCAAAATCAGACACATAAACACAGCATATACCCTGGGAAAACCCTCCACTTGAGGGAGAAAATCCCAGCAACAATATATCACTTACATATTGAACATAGAACAATAGTCTTCTTTACACTGAGGCCAATCAACAGCACCACAAATGCTGCAAACACAGAATAATATGAGCCACCTTGCTGCTGATAATATTGAACTCACTTAGTGATAAATTTGGCCTCCTTTCAGACTAAGATCTGCCCTTAGAGAAATTCACACTCTTGATAACAGATTCAGCCTCCTTGAAACCTTCGATCTGCACTTGAAGCAATTCGTACTTCTCTATGAACTTGCACAACAAATATAGGAATGAATGAATGTGTTACAATGATCAAATAGTATCTCCAATATATACTATTTGATGAGGAGGTCTTCAAGGGTTGTGACTCTTCAATGTACAAGGTCGGCCACTAAGGAAGAGATATATCTCTCCAACAAGAATGCTGATAATCAAGGAAGGGCCGGCCATAATAAGCAAACTCAAATTCATAAATAATAGAATATTATTTACTCTTCATGTGACGTATCTCTTCACCATTGCATGCCTTCAAATAAAATAAATAGCCGTTAGGCTATATGCAATTTTATGTCTTGAATTGGGGCTGGAAGGATGAGCCCGAAGCTGCTATAACATCGACATTTTTTATGCCATAAAGTAGGGCATGCATTGTGTTTGTATGGTCGGATTTTAAACATTGATAGACAGTTTTGAGGTAAAAGCTCACATCCAACTCTATATAATTTTGGATACCCCTCATTGTGAGATTTCCAATCTTAGAGTCCATAAGTAATTGTATGCTCTTCTCTTACGCTTTGAGCAACCTTGAGAATAAAAAAATTGCTTTATAAGTTTGTAATAGAAGCTTTTTAATTTGTTTCTTTAATTAATTTTAGAAGCTATAACTATTCATCTGCTAGCCTTTGTCATTGTTTTTGCCCACATTTTTCTAGATTCATTTTGCCCATATTTTGGTAGTTGTGTGTTCTCTAAATATAGTTGGCATCAAAGTCATAGTTTTGGTTAATATAGCTAAGTTAGGTTGTTTAGATAACTGAGAGTCTTGTTTTTATAAGTAGCCGAGTGTTTTCTCTTTCTGGAGTCTCTATATGAGATATGTTTGACTTCATTCTCATCCCAAATTTTATTAATCTCCTTAAAGCATCTCTTTGAGAACTAATTCTCAAATCTAATATTTAAAATGGCAGAATTCGAAAGAGCTAAAGCTACCAATGAAGATTTTGAAATCATCATTCATGCATGAATTGAAGGATATTTTGAGGTTCCTCATGTTGAATGAATTGAAAATGTATCATTGGCGAATAGGCTATCAATATAGATGTCACCGAAGAAGCAATAACAGGTGTTGTTTGTACTTATTGCCCTCCCTCTTTAACAGCTAAAAGTTTATATAAAAGGTTTGGTTTAAAGCCTAGCTTTATAAAAAATATTGTTTATCATTCCAATTTTAAGCAGTTTGTGAAGCCTAGGGTCAAAGTCATTGGATTAACTCCGGAATATAATTCTTCAGAAACATTTCAGACCAAATTATTTCCAATGTTTCCTAAGTCTGAAATAGACTATATGAAGAGTCACAAGGATGTTTGTGCATTTTGGAGCCATTTTATTCTATATGAGGTCCTGTGTGCTGAAAAATATAAAACATGTTTCATGCCTTTCTTTGTGTGATACTAAGGAAACCCAGCAGGAGGATGCTTGCCAATTGTCTTCTTTGTTTTGTCTAGTTCACAATGCCATATATTTTTAGTATTATCCCAACCTTATTGTTTGTGCTAGAGATTGTGGACGTAATAAAGTAAAATATGATTCTTTGGATTGTGGGGATATAGTTTCTTCTATTTATGGGTTAGAAATGTTTGGAAAATTCAAGTATGCAAGTTTCCAGATCCAATTTCTATATAGTATGACAAATACTAATCATCATGGAATCTGGGAAATACTTCCATACGCTAAACATCTTAGCGCAAATGTTCAATTACAAAAATAAAAAATGCCATATGTATACTATTGGAATTCCATGTGATTGGAAAATTGATTGGTTGCAATATGTTGCTCCTAAATTGATACAACCTAAGAACCCAATCCATGAAGTTCAAGGTAATTCTATATAGATATTACCAAGAAGTCTTTTTAATAATTATTGAAACCTTGTTTGTCCATGCCCAAGCTTTTCTTCAGCAAGATACTCTTTCAGGAGATTAGATATTGGTGAAAGTAGTAGATTAACTAGAAAAACCTAGTTATTTGTTGAAGTTGAAGAAGAACCCCTAAATCAAGACCTTGATCCGGATCAGAAAACCAAGGCACATCTAACAGATGAAGGTTTCCTTTTGCTCATATGTCTATGTCATTAGCTGGGGATAACATTCTAGAGTTTAGTAAAGAAAATGATATTTCTTTGTACAAGGGAGGTAAATGGCCACCCTTAAAAGGAAGTCATAAAACTATTGATGGGTCAGTTAGCCGTCTTCAGTATGCTTTTCAACCCTTCAAGACCTAAAACATGGAGCCTAGCTTAGATTACACACATAGAAATTATCCATCCAGCTTTTCAAGTTATTTGCAAGAAAATTTTGATGACTTGTGTAAGGATGTTTTGTATACAAGGAATGTTGTTGATAGAATCATTACAAAATGATTAAAATTAGCAGTTTTTTTCTAAAAATAATACTTATGTACAATTAATAAAAAAGATTGTTTGGAATTAAAAACTGTTTTTGAGCAATCTCTTCACAATCTTCATTCATTAGTAAAACACACAAGATCTAGGAATAACAACAATCGTTTACTTTTCAAAACTTAATTAATGGTAGCAATAACACACATGCAAGATGTAGCAATTAAAAACATAAGACAAACACACGATTTATATGGAAACCCTTGCAGGAAAAGACCACGGAAAAACATTGCTTATATGTAGATCTTCTTGTAGGCACCAACCTACTTCTTTTGTAGGCACCAACCCACTGGAGACACCAATCCCCATAGCTGAGCACCAACTCAGCAAGAGACACCAACCTCTTGATCTCCTTGGTTAGGTGGCAACAATATGATAATTTATTTGAAACTTCTTCTTAGATCTGCTCTAATTCACCTTCAGAAATCTGCTCACTACTTCATCAAAATCTTTCTTTAGAATCTCGTAAAAATTCTTCATAGATTCTGCCATAAAGCTCTAATAAGTCTGCTCATATGTCTTCAAAATTCTTTACTTATATGCCTTTTAAAACTGCTCCTTATATGAATGATATTCAATGAATTTCTTACTTTCAAAATGAACTTCAAAACCTCTTCAAATATCTACAGATTCTACACCAAGGGGGGCAGCTTCCTGAAACAATATATCATTTCATAATGGATGCAACTCCTTGTTTTATATGGACCCTTTCACCTTTGTCTTGGGCGCTCCAATAGGGGTTGGCCCCTATATATTTTTATATATTTTTTGTTTACAAAATTAAAATCCACAATTATGGGGCGCTCCAATAAGTGGGTGGACCTCTTCATAAAAAAAATAATTTTCAATTTTCATTTATTAATGAGGGTGCCAATGAGTCTAAGAGTCGGCCCTTTGAACCAAAGTATTTTAATTTTTTTTTTCTTCCAATCTTTCATCACCAAATACTTTCCTCAACTTGGCCTTCGAATATCAATGACAACAATTTCCATTTGCCTTCGAATATCTTTGACATGAATGACAACAATTTCCAACACTAATATTGTTGATAACATGTATGTAGCTTTAGAAGCTAGCCTAGACTGATTAGAACAACAGGAAAAAAAAAGTATCAGAAGAACAAAAGCAAGTTGCCTTTACTATGATCAATATAGATACCTTCAGGCAACAAACATTTTTGTATGAGAAGAAAATGGAAAAAGTAGATTCATCTGATTATTTTTCTACCATAGTGATAGGAACAAGTATACTAGTTCTACCCTGGTATCTGAATCCTATAGAAATAATCAGAGCATGGTTAAGTGCTCTTGGTACTATCCAAGTTACCAGTTTACGCCTAGGAGATGTTACAGCCACATTAGCTACACAATATTTATGGGGAATTCCAACAAAATGGTGGGGAACAAAATATATGAACACAGAAAATGCTCTAGTTTACCATATTGCTGATACTTATGAGTGCAATCCATTTACAAATCTGGCCATAAACAAAAAAGTAGAAACAGAAAGCCCATAAACTTTCTTTCAAAATAGATCTTTCAATTGCCGCTGGAGCTATGCTCCCAAGCATACTTATCCATCCAAACAAAAAACATGTAGATCTCAGTCTAAAAACATTATTTGCTACATTTGTAATAAGCATGGTCACATCGTTCCCAACTATTCTTACAAAAGTCAAGCTATAAAAGCAGTTTATACCACTAACACAGCCGTTTGGTGGGATGTAATAGATGAAAATGAAGATCTTTTTATGTGGGATGCTGTTTTTGAACCAATCTTAGAAGAAATTGAAGGCTGTTGTACCCAAACCAAATTTTTTGCTTCATTAAGGCATTTTGCTGAAAAGAGTCTAAACCTTGTTAAAATGATGTCAAAACATAGTTTTTGGGCAAATCAAGTATGGACTGTGAGTCAGTTTGATGTCAGGAATGTTAGTTTTATGATCAGATTAGAGCACAGAAAATTAATTCAAATTCAACACAATAACACAGTAGATACCCTAGGAAAACCCTGCACTTGAGGGAGAAAAACCCAGCAACAATATATCACTTATATATTGAATCACAATGAGAAACTCCTTTACCAATAGAGGCCGATAATGAGGCCAAGAGAATGCACCATAAACTGATGCTATCACAGATATAATCAGATGTAACTCGCTGAAGATGAATCTCAGCCTACAACAATATCGAACTGCTCTTGACTATGAACTTCGATCTGTCTTGAAGATGAACTCGCACTTGAGATGAATGAGAATGGAATGAATCGATGATCAAACAATGAGATATCACCAAGTATATATACAATGTGATGGAGGAAGACGTGTCCTTTCAAAAACAACAAGTCGGCCACCAAAGAATGTCTCTTGAAAATCGCGTCCCAAAGAAACATGAGGTCGACCTCATTAAAATACAACTCCTCATTAAATCGTGCCTCTTCATAATTAAATATAATTAATATCGATCATGCCTCTTCATCAAATCAACGACTCTATAAATTAAATAGCCCTTGGCTATTATTTAATTTATCATCATTAAGGAAATCACTGGAAGAATACAACCGACGCTATTTAAGAACATCAACAAGGAAGATACTGGCAAAATTTGAAACAATTGAAAATTATGGTTTCCAACACCCTTGTTTTAGGTCAAAAACCCTAAAAATTGAAACTTGTTAGAATTGACTGAAAATTGTTGTGATTGGCTTATTTTTCTTCACAATCACAGTGGTGAAGTTAGATTCAGTTAAAAGTCAGTTTAAGTCTGGTGGGTAGTTTTCGCTTTTTTTAGATGGAAAGTTAGGAGCTCTGAGGTCGTCAATGGCAGATGGCCAAAGACCAGGTGTTGAAATCTAAAGCGTAAAACCCTCAAATGAAGAATCTATGGTGGGCTAAGTTCAAAATGGTGCTTCGTCTCGAAGGGGATTTTTTGCCGGAATGAAAAACATCAAAATTTTTCTAACTCTAGAGCCAAAAGTGCCCCTGGAGGCTAGGGGCGCTCTAGATTTCAGTTTTGGGATTTGTCATTTCTAAGAAGACTTCTCCAGGATAATGTCAGCTTCACGATGAGCCTACCAGCCAGCTTGAAAGATTTGTCTAACACCTGATACGGGAGATTGAACGAGAAATGAGGGAGATAAAAAAATGACTAATATTGGAGTGAAAAGCGCGCCTCTTAAGCAGGGGCACCCATCTTTTTTGAGGGACCAGATTAAGGTTTCTAACTAAATGATACCTAGGATGTTTGTCTCAGACTTGATCAGGCTTCGCAACGAATCCGTCAGTGGGTTAATCTGAGTTGTTGAACTGTCAGAATCAGGAGTCAAACATAAGGTCTAATCATGGTCAAAATCTCAAGGAAAAAGCAAAAGCGCCCCTGGAGGCCAGAGGTGCCCAAGGTTTTGGAGCCTTGGATGTAGTCTTTCTGGTGATCTCTAGTATTCATCCTATCTGTCACGCTTCTGTTGCATACCTTAGTTACGTCAAAGGACAAATCAACAGCTTGTAGTTGGGGATTAAGTGGATTTTTAGCCAGTTTGTAGAATGGCTAAGTCTGGGAACAGAAGTGCCCCTGGAGGCCAGGGGCGCTCTTGATTTTAACCCAGCAGATGATGATATTTGGAAAAGCGCTCTCCAAGAGCTCGTGTAGAACGGAGCCAGCTCAATAGTGAGCCTACTTGTCAGTTGTGAAGTTATGTTGAAAGCCGGAGGATATGAGATGAAGGGAAGCCAAAATCACCTTCGAAAATGATGAAAATTTCTCTAAGTCTGAAGCCAAAAGCCCCTTGGAGGCCAGGGTCGCCTTGAATTTTGAAGCCTTAGATCTCAAAATTAGGCATTGCAGCCTCAAGGAGTTTCTTGTCAATTTTGATCCTGCTCTTCAATGAAACTGTTAGCTAGTCTTCTGGACACATTAGTTAGTCAAAATTAGTGGTCAAACATGGGCTCCGGTGAGGTTTGTGAAATGAAAATTTCAAGAAAATTTCTAACTATAGGAAGATGACGCCTAGAGTCAAAGTTTGACTTTTTGACTCAAGTGCATGAAGCGCCCTATAAAGGTGGAGATTGTAAACTGAGATTAAATATTATTTAATTCTCAAGTTAACTGTTTTCAACTGAACTTAATTTTGCTTGCAAAAGGGGCGATTTATTTTTGCATGAATTGTTAACTAAATTTGGTCCAATCAGAAGCTAGCGCTTTATTTAGGGAAAATTTCTCAAGCAGTTAACTGAGTTAAGGGGGTCCAATTAGAGGTTGCCGTACATTTTGAGGTCCAATCAAGGTGGCGCTTAATTTTAATGCAATTTGTGACGCCTCAAGGCTTAAATTTATTTATTTAAGTCATGTTGGCATCCATTATTCTCACAACGGGTGCAAGCAAACTCAATTTTTTTGAGCAAATGAAGATTTGAAGGTGCTTTGAGTAATATTTTTTAGTGTTCTTCGCATTGCCAGGTCTAGATTGTTCAGAAGATATATTTTCCTAGACTTCAATTTTTCAATGCATGCAGACTTCATTGAATCTAGTTCAAGTATAGGCGACTTTTTGAGGCAGAACAAATAAACTTGTATCTTCTGTCTAAATTTTTTTTATTCTTTTCTTAGGTTTTCTCTCGCATGTCAAAGTAAACGACGAAATTTTCAGAATCTGATCATCTGGGTTCACATATTTCAGCGATAGCAGCAAAACTCATGTCTTAGATTTTTTCGAGAAAATTGCCTCGCTGCTTTTATTCTAGAAGTATTGTGCTTTTTTCTGAAGATTCCTTTGCATGTGGGCCAAAATCACATATTTTCCAAAATCGAATCATCTAGGTTGCCTTATAATTCCATTACCTTCAAAACTGATGTTCTAGATTTTCTCGGGAAAAATTGCCTCGGGAAGCTCTAAAACCGTTGCTTTTCTCGACTAAAAACCTTTTGTATGCCTTGCTAAAACTCATTTTGAAATATGCTAACCAATTTTTCGATGAATTAACACAACATAACCAGCAATAGTTAACTGGATTAGCGTTAGCATCAAACTGAAAACTGAACTTGGAATGAAAACTACTCAACGTCAAGAATGTGCACTCAAGATCCCACTGAGGGCGAGGTGCTAACATATGACGGAGTGTTGAAATTTGAAATTAAGAACTGATAGGCGGATAACCAGCCATGAAAAACATTTCCACACTACCACCAAACAGTGGGGGGAAAAGATTACAATAAAAACAATTCGTCCGCTGCGGCGGGCATCCACAGAGCTGTGGGGATTCACCACTATGAGAGTGGGTATAAGAGAGTTATAAAACAAATTGTCCACACTGGCGGTAAACCATCCAGGGGTAATTTAATGATAAAACAGAAAGTAATTGCAGAACTGAAAGATTGGTTGGATTAGTAATGCTTAATCTCAACCTTACAAAATAACTCTGCAGATTACAAATTACAATGATAATAAATGAACCTTAGTCATGTAGTATGATCTTTTACAATGATATAACTCTCAAATACTGAAGTATATGATCAAAAACTGGAAATT
Source organism: Sequoia sempervirens (assembly GCA_007258455.2). Taxonomy (NCBI): domain Eukaryota; kingdom Viridiplantae; phylum Streptophyta; class Pinopsida; order Cupressales; family Cupressaceae; genus Sequoia; species Sequoia sempervirens. Next base: position 11,552 of record VDFB02262077.1, on the reverse strand, counting down.
GCAACAATCTGATATAAAAATCAGAATTCTGGAAATTCAACCAGCAAACTGTGAAATCATAAAATGCTCATAAGTTGATCAATTTACCTCCGAATGATGTGATATCAGTTGCAGATGTTTTCTAGAAGTGTGGCGCCCAAGATGCCAACCAGAAACCATCACCAAAGACTCCTGTTTATTTAGCACGGATCCCAATGCTCATTTAAATGGTACGGCCTCCTCAAGAAATCGATTTTGCAAGATAAAAATAATTACTTGGAATTAAATTCCAATTCTTTGTGGAAGGTGGCGCCTTGAGTCAACAAATGGATTGCCAAAGTACCCAGAACAAATAAAAAATCACTCCAAAAGATATATTCAAAAATCAGCTTCAGCTGTAGCAAAACCAGGAAACTCAAAACTGTGAAAATACTCCAAATTCTTCAACCTTTGATGCTCAATCTGCTAGTCTGATGTGAGAAGCAGAAATGTTCCAACTAGGTGTTGTATTTCAAACACGAAATTGGGAAGGGGCTAGGAGGTAGCATCCTCGAAGCAACAGCAAAATGTCCATAGTCATTTTGACAGCATAACAGTAAGGTAAACAATGGATACCAAAAGCTGGAGAAAAGACTTCATTTTAAAGAACACTGAAAAACTCTTCACATTCCATGAGAAACGCCAAGAGACACCTTTTGAATTCTTTTCCATCTTTCACAAATATTAATCCTCAAAAAGGTGGCGTCCAAAATTAAGCTGGAAGAAATATTCAATAAAGAATAAATAATCTTTTAATGAAGGCGTACCCTTCATGGCCCCACTTTAAAACAACTTAAGTTATCACCTTAGGCCAAGGGGGGGTCAACAGAGAATTAAAACATAATGCCTTTAATTAAATATTTTTCACCAAATAAAGCTTTCTGAAGCCCAAGCCTGAATAACAACAACTGCTCCAGCTGAGAAGGACTGAGAATAGACAACTGCAACTGCCAAAAACCACTATTTACTAAAAATAGTAAATAACATGAATTGCTACAAACTCCAAGCCAAGAAACCCTAATTTCACCTCATTCCAGTCTACGGGTTCCGGAATAGACTGATGAACTGCAAGGCTAATTCAATGATGAGAACGGGACATTACATTTTCAAATTTTTGACGATTTGGGTTTGCTTAGAATTGAATTCTCTACAAAACCCATGTTTTAGAAAAATTTCGAAAAATTTTCCCAGAGCTTTTTTTAGCTTTTTTTGAAAGTTGTCTGAACATACCCGACTTTATAGTGAAAATCGAGATTTTCAAAATGCAATTCAACCCTATAGATTATAAGACCAAATCGTTCTTGATACATGACTTTTTGAAAACCTTGGACACAGTTACTTGGGTCATGTCTATCTAGTGGTCAAACTGAGCACGTTGGAAGGTGTTAGTAGCAATACAGTGAAGAATCTTGAGCGTTTCGGGTTGCTAGTAGCATCGTCTAGTCCTATCATGGCTTTCGATCTCGAGTTCGTTCTTACTTGCATTAAGCACTACGATTCGTCTACAAGACAAATCAGATCAGTTGATGGGAGAGTCATTTGCAGCCTTAAGCCGATGGACGTCGAGAAGTGTTTTGCTATTTCTCCTCGCTCAGACAATTTCACTGTAGTCATTGAGGCTTGTGATAAGATATGGTATGAAGACAAAGAAAGATCCCAGCAAAAAGTTGCTTAGAGATGGTTGAACATGCCATAGAAGGTTGGTCATGCGAGTTCAAGGATGAAGTTTCTATTTTGATAACTTTGCTCAACCGGGTTACAGGTCAAGAGGAGCCTAATATTTTCTGATTGTGGATGTTCTATGTCATTTCTCGGATCATTGATGGTAAAGAACATTTTGACTGGGCCATGTTAATTAGCGAGTGCCTTCACTAGCAAATCACTGGATTCCTCAAAATCCACAAGTTTCATATGGTGTCTTATTTGGTCTACTTGATTGCGTTCCAAGGTAATTTTAGACACTTGGAGACCAATGGAACTCTTGGCATTCAACATGCTCATGAATATTACTCTCAATTTGAGTTCTCAAAGGCTCGACAAGATTTGAAAGCAGTGAATAATCACTTTTTCATGAAGACAGTCAGAGACCTCGACAACGAAATGCACATCAGGATTTCACCAGAGGCAAAATCAGCAATGGAGAGTTAGGCGGATTGGTTTATTCAATTCCCTACTTTCACATATATCCGAGTGTATGGTTACATCAGAGAACCTCTGAAGCTACTGAGGTACCCAGTAGACCAAGTTGTATTTATGGAGTTTCTACGACAAGCTCAGGAAGTTCACTCTTTTCTTTGCAGTTGACACAAGCCAACATTCACCTTTCCTTTCGGATGGGGCATTTACAAATGCAAGGCGGCTGCTGATTGCAAGTTAATGACGAACAAGTTAGGAAAACTCAATCTCAGGTTTGTCATTGAGAGGCGTTCCTATGATCCTTTGGGTCATTATGCAGCTCGGTTGGAGCGAAGTATTTCACATAGGCCAGTACTTAAGGACTTTTAGGCCAACTGTGAAGACGAATTTGAAGTGCGCTGATGTCATTACTGCAGACGTACCATTGCTCAACTTGCTGATTTCCTATTAGAGGATGTTGAGGGTTTGTCAGATGATGACAGAGAGGTGTTGCTTAGTTCATTCGTCAAAGATCAAGTTGCTCGCCAGCCACTTCACCAACCAGATTGGTATGCCAGGGAGAGTACTTCAATTGAGGACGTGTCTAAGACAGTTTATCAAAACAAGCATGCACTTCTTGGAGACTAAGAGAAGGCAGAAAACAGTTCCAGTCACAGAGCCGCTAGTAGGGTTTTCTTCACTACCTTCTACCTCAAGGTCAAGGCCTCGAGTTAAGGTTATCTTGAAGCCGCCTGAAGGTGTTTGAGCTAGTGGGAACACAAAGGTGAGAAGTACCAACAAGCGGAAGCAGAAGCAAGTTGAAAGGGTGCCTGAAGTTCCATTGGAGATAGTCATATAGGCTGAAGTAGATTCATCTCCTGATACACCATTTTCACCACAATCACCTCCCATTGATATAGACTCAGAGCCATAAACACCAGTTTGGCTAACCTCAGTGCCGGTTGATCTATCAGAGGTTGATACAGCAGCTGCAGTCTCTCCTCGAGTAGATAACATTGTTCATTCATGTTTGGCTTGAGGGGTCCTTGGGAAGACAGAGGCGAGAGCCTTCTTATAAGCTTGATTTGTCAGAGTTTGGCGATCCTTATGAGGAGAGGGAAAACAAGAAAATCAAGAAGCAGGTGCACTTTGACAAAAGTTCGGAAGCAAAGATCATTATTGAACTTGCTACGCCACCAGAGCGTAAGAGCCTTGATGAAGTTGAAGTTGGTGATTTCACCTTCGTTAAAGAAAATCTTGGTAGGAGCACTAGAGAAATAGATGTGAGCCTCTTCAGGGTTGACACAAGTAATCTTGAAGAGCGCGTCGTGAAGGATGAAGAAGATAAAGCACTTCTTAAGGTTGAAATCAAGTAACTTCGACAATACATCTCTGATCTCGTTCATGGAAACTCGAGCAGAGCACCTGGTCTTCCCCATCTTCAAGGGACACTTGCAGAATAACAAAAGTTGGATCAGTTATCCAATCGTGGAAAGCTCTTGGACAGTTGGATTGAAGTTTTCATTATTGCAGGCCGTCACCTCTTCACACAATTATATCAGTTGAGGTGTGATGCACATAATCTTCGTTAGGCGACCCATTAGCTAGAATTGACCATAGCATAGGGCAAGGGAAAGGACCGGGTTGTCATATCTCAGTTAGCAATTGCATATGATGCCATTGTAGAAGATGAGGATAAAAGGAAGGTTTTCACGTGGAGAGAACAAAATCTCTTCAAAATGGAAACATATGACATAATCTCTACAAGGTTGGATGCACCCAAAGAACATGTTACCGAAGCTCACAAACTCATCAGTGATTTTATCACTTAGATCCTGTGCCATTATCTTCTTGAGTATGGTACTTAAAGTGATCTTGAGGCAGTTTAGGCTGAGTTTGAGAAGCTTGTTCGTGACAGTCTAGATGGAGATCTTGTGGCGTCCAAGCTAGATCACTTCTCACTGATGACAACTAGTTTCAAAAAGGCAACTAAAGATGTTAGAGAATGCATGAGGCTGATTGCAGATGGTGAGAGGGAGTTGAACAGGCAGGTTATCATTGTGGATAGCGTCAAAGTGCCAGAGGAGGAAACAGTCGACTTGTTCTTGGACAAGGTGATAGCCCATGATGGCTTGGAGTAGTCAGTTAGTTGGAACCTGCAGTTATTTTCGAGGGAACCTGTAGTTATTATCGAGGATAGAGTCCGGAGCAGCAGTTAACTCGACATTAGTCTTGAGTTCTAATTAGTGATTTTATGCACGCACATCTCATCTTGGAGATATCTTCGCACAAGTTTAGACTTTCAGTCAGGATCAATTAACTAATGTTAGTTATCGGTTATCTTTTATTTCAATAAGGACTTGCATGTTGCACATGTCTAGTTTAGTTTAGTCTTGTTTGGGTTAACTGATGGTAGTTTTCCAGTTAACTGTATAGTTTCCGTTATTTAGGTTTAGCAATAAAATCTTGCATGCTTGCAAGACTGGTTGTTGACTCAAGGTGATTTTAGGGTTCCCTACACCTTTGATGTCTATAAATAAGAGCACTTTGCTCATTTGTAATTAACTTTTGCTCGTGATAGCATACATGCTGTGCCACCTTGCCTGTAGTATTGCTATTCAGTATCTGTTCACAAACTTTTATGGTGATAATAAATAGTTGTGCTGCCTTGCCTAAATGTTATTGTTATTGTAATGGTTCACCTTAGATTAAATATAATTGCTAGTTTGATCGTTTATTGTATGCATGTCTTGGCAATGCAATTTGCTGTCCTGGTTGTTATTTCGTATTGTGATTAATAGTTTTTCCTTCATATCTACGCCTTGTATAGAGGTCTCTCCTCCTTGGAAATTTAGAGAGAAGAGTTATAGTTTAAGTGTTGTTGCCAATAAGCTTGTTGCATATCTACGCTTTGGATAGGGATCTCTCCTTCTTGGAAATCTTGTTATAAAGTTTATCGTCCAAAACATTCCCTGCTCCTAAATCCTCATGCTCTGTTTCTCTTGAGGAAATGGGATAGATTAAAAGCATTTAGTTAGTTGTAGTTAAAGACCTGCAAAACTAGAGAAAATCCTTCGCTGCAACATTCTTGGTTTCCTTAACCTTGTGCCTCTTCCAACTGAGTCAAAAAGATAGGAGTTAGATTACTTTACTTTTTCACGCATATCAGCACAAGAGGGAGCTTCCCCTCCTAATTTGAAGAGCGGTCATTACGCACTGTGCATAGCTGGCTGTGGCCAATTCATACTCCATAGGTGGGAATTGTCACGCCAATAGTTTTCTGGTGCCCACCGTGGGGCACAAGGCAAGAAAACTTAAAGAAAGCTTCAATGCTTTATGTCACGGGAATGACCTTTTTGCGTCCTACTGCTCCAGTTCATCAACCAGGGCTTATTTTGACCATCATATAGCCGAATTTTGTACAATTTGAAGCGGAGCAATCAGATATCATCAGTAGCCTGCGTAGTTTTATCTTTGAAAACCTTACATCAACTACTCAGTGGAGGAACGCGGCTACTACTATGGACAAAAGAAGAAAGAGCGGATCTTGCAGTCGGTAGACTAGTTTTGCCACCACTTGTGTAGGAATAAAGCATCTTGGCGTACTAAGTATACACAAGAAGGATAAATAACCCTCTCTTTCAAGAACAACCAATCTTTGAAGAGGTTCCTGAGCATTTCCTAGATGCACGAGAAGAAGGAGAAATAACCCTCTCTTTCAAGAACAACAACAACAACAACAACAATCGCAACGATTGAAACGAAAGGAACGTAAGATGTCCAACTCCATTACCATGGGGCAAGAACATCGGACCGTTGGCCTTAGCAAGACATCATAAACTTCCCAAGGGATTGCGAGAGCATTTTCCCCGATTCCACGGCGATGGGTCTCGACACCCTGATGAACACATTTCAACATTCATAGCGGCTTGCTCCGTTTTGCATGTTTCACATGAAGACATTGTTGTCCGCCTCTTTGTAGAGACTATAGAGAATAACGCTGCAGATTGGTTCAATTATCTTAAGCCAGACATTATTACAAGTTGGGCAGACATGAGTGAAAGATTCTTGGTGCGATTCAAGCTTGGCGACGACAACCATCAATTATTTGCACAACTCTCAAACTCAAAGATGAAGGCTGCTGAATCGATGAGGGAGTTTGTAGTGAGGTTTAACCGCCTTGTTACATGTCTTTCCCATACTCTCAATCCATCTGATGAGATTTTGATGAGTAGCTTCATCAACGTACTACCGTTAGAAATAGCCTTTTTGTTGAAGGGAAGTCAAGGAATAGATCTACAGTTTACACAAGAAGAAGCTATCAAGCTTGAAGATAACATGATTACGACAGGAAAGATGAAGAATGATTCAATTAGACCACTTGTTCAAGCGTCTGCTGACCCATTGCTACAGAAGGTAGCCAATGAGGTGATTATTCTCAAAAGGCAGTCACCCACTCAAGGGTAGCAATCCATGCCCACACCTCCACCATATCAACCTCAACAGCCATACCAGGTGAAGAGGAATAACTTCCAACCATTCAACAATTAAAAGCCAAGGTTTTTGCAAGGACAACCAAGACAAACGAATGATGCTAAGAAGGCTACATTTTATTGTACTTTCCATGATTCTGATGCACACATCAGAGCCACATGTCCGGAAAATCAAAGGATGAATTAGCTCGTGGGATTTGCTGATGTTGCTCCAAGTACAAGTACAAGTTTCATACCTTCACCAACTACAAATGTTGTCTCACCACAGACGGACAACTTTGATGGCGAATCCGCAATGGGGTACTTCGACAGAGAACCCATTAATGAAGAAGAAGAAGAATATCGCCAATTTTTTCTTGTGGTCAATCATGAGAACAGAACATCTCATCGCTTGTGTTCACATGTGTGCAACACTTCAAAGCACAAAAAGAAGAAGAGGAAAAGCGGAATACAAATGAAAAGGGAAAGGATGTGCCTTCCACTTCCAATCCCAAGTCTTCACAAGAGAACACCGTGCCAGTTGCTCAAGAACCCTCTTCAACAAACTTCGACATTGTGTCTTCCATGATGAAGACAAAGGTACATATCTCACAATTGGAGTATCTTCAGGATCATCCAGAGCAGTTGCAGAGAATCCTTAAGTTTGTAAAGAAGGCTGCAGTCTAGCCTAAATTGCTAGTCATTCGTGCCAGCAGAAGACAAGCCAAAACCATTCTAAATATCTTTGTATGTAGGAGGTTTTAAACATAGCAATTGTATCATAGATATCGGAGCTTCAGACAACGTTATGCTCCTGCAGATCACGAATGCATTGAGAATTTCATGCACCAAAACTTAGGAAAAGTGTTACACACTTGAGTCAAAGCTGGTGTTGTTGGTTGGCCAATTGAAAGATGCACAAGGTAGGCTAGCGTCTTGTCCTGATAAGAAGATTATGATAACTATCTTGGTAGTTGACAATCCAACTTGCTACAAAAATTTACTTAGTATGAGTTTCTGTAAAGACCTTGGAGGCGAGATTCACTTGGATTGGCCATTCGTGACAATCCCGTTGAAGAATGGTAGTTTCAAGTTGGAACTAGAGGCCAAGTCAAGGTTTACGGTGGTAAGGTCCCAGGATCCACATGCACAAGTGTTATATCAAGACACAGGTCCAGGCACATATGCTATGGTGTCTGAAGTAACTGAAGACAGTCAAAAGTTTGCACTTTCCATGACTACATTATATGAAGAATCAAGAGTGTGGACAATGTAGTTCAATGGCAGTTGCTCAACATTAGGCTCAGGAGTGGGAGTTGTGATCACTTCTCCCGAAGGTTGTCTATATCCATTTGCATACCGATTGCAATTTGAATGCACCAATAATACGACAGAATACGAGGCGTTTTTATTAGGTCTCAAGAATGCAAAGGATATGGGGATCAAGTTACTAAGAGTCGAACCAGATGCAGAGTTGATTGTCAAACAGATCAGAGACCAGTTTCAGGTTAGAAAAGATCGCCTTCAATCCTATAGACAAAGGGTGTGGAATGCCATCAACTGGTTCGATGCGTTCAACATCATTTACATTCGATGTTCCGATTATAGCAGAGCCGATGCCCTCTCAGTGTTCCCTACTCTTTTCATGCCACACTTTGACTCTCATCAAAATACATTTGCTATTGAGCTGATCTACAGGCCAACTATTCCAGACAATTCCGACAATTGGCAAGTCTTTGATGACGATGATGACATTGTAGAATTTCTCGTCATGGGAGACAACTATAAAGAGTTGTTCTTTGAAGGAAGTACTACTCCTTTTAAGGAATCACTTGCTGAAGACTTTGAAGCTATAGATTCTGGGATCATACAACTGAAAGGAAATCTAATTCCCAAGGGTCTGGTGTCTTTAGAGAATATTTTTGACCGACATGGCCGATACATTCAAGATTGAAGTTTTTAGGTGTTAATACTTCTGCTGAGCATTACCAAGTAAACATTGGCACTGAAGACAAGCCTCGACTTGTTAATCTAGGCAAGTGTTGTACTCTAGAAGAAGTTGAGAAGTTTACCGCTTTGTTCAAACAGTACAAGGATGTATTTGCCTGGTCTTATGAAGACTTGAGGTCTTCACACCCATAGAATTGCCACATACAATTTCTTTGAAGTCTGATGTCAAGCCTCTCAGGAAAAAGCAGGGACATTATAATCCGTGAATCCAAGATACTATGTACGCGAAGATTCAAAAGATGGTGAACTCGAAGATAATTTTTCCAATTCATCACTCCACCTAGGTTTCTAACATAGTTCCTGTGCGCAAAAACAACAATGAGATCAGAATTTGCGTGGATTTCAAGAATTTGAATCAATCATTCTTGAAGCATAATTACCCCTTACCAATAATGGAGCATACCTTGCATACAATCACTAGTTCGGAGATGCTATAACTTCTTGATGGTTTTTCCGGATACAATCAGATTGTAGTGGCAGAGGAGGATCAAATCGAGACAACTTTCACCATGTCATGGGGAATGTTTTCTTATGAGAGGATGTCTTTTGGCGTTATCAATGCCTGTGCGACTTTTTAGAGGGCCATGGATTTGTCGTTTGGGGATCTCAGGAACAAGATAATAGTTGTCTACCTTGATGACTTGACCTTTTTCTAAGATAAATGGGAAGACCACTTTTAACATCTGGTGAAAGTGTTCGAGAGATGTAGGTATCATAAGATCTCATTGAATCCAAAGAAGACCATCTTTGCAGTGACAACTTGGCCACATCGTTTCCAAAGAGGGAACTGACACCGAGCCAAATTGGGTGGAATCAATTAAAACACAAGTGCACTCCTTTTTCGGTAAAGTTAAGTTTATCAGGAGGTTTGGACCAGATTTTTCGGAGTTGACGAAGGAGATCTCAGCCTTGATGAAAAAGACGCCCACTTTCATATGGATAGAAGAAGGCAAACATGCCTTTATCAAAATAAAAAAAGCTATTGCTAATGCACCAGTGTTGGTTCGTCTTGACTTTGCGAAGGATTTTATCCTCTATTGTTATGTGTCGGAACACACGCTGTTTGCCATATTGACTCAGAAGCTCAGTGAAGAAGTAGAATCTCCAGTTGCTTTCATGAACGCTAGTTTCAAGGATAGTGAATCGTGCTATTCTCAAATTGAGAAGAATGCGTATGCTGTCGTCAGAGTTGTCAAGGTTTTAAGGTTTTATATCTTGAATTAACATACAACCGTGTTTGTCACCAATCCAACAGTTAAAAGTGTGCTAACTCAACAAGAGATGGGCAGGAAAAGAGGAAATTGGATTGCAAAAGTTTAAGAGTATGATCTGGAGATCAAGCCGACCAAGCTCGTCCATGGGCAAGGTCTTTGTTGATATTTGGCATAAGATGGAGATCAAAAGCACCAGAGCAATGGTGGAATTGAACCTAAACAAGAAATTGAAGAGGACCTTTGTTTAGTCCTATTTGTTGATTTTGTGGAAGAATGGTACACGCCCTTGTGGTATTATTCAACTTATGGAGAATGTCAACGTCACATGGACAAAGAACATAAGAGAACATTGAAGTTGAAAGGACAGAACTTCGTGCTTATCAATAACGTTCTGTACAAGTGTGGCCTTGACGAAACTTTCCTGTTATGCGTTGGGAGGAACCAGCAACATAGATTGTTAGAAGCTTTTCACAGTCAAGCATGCAGAGGACACTTTTCATCGAGGGTCACTACATTTGAGATCTTGCGAGCACAATTTTTCTTCACTATATTCAGGCTGGTTAGTGCTGCTAGAATTCATACATTTTCTTATCATTTTTTAATGGAGATGGCACTGCCTACTTATTTCAAATCCAGAGTTTTATGACTATGGTTAGGCACAAATGGTGAAAAGCAATGATGCAAAAAATTTAAAATGTCAATTTAATGAAAAAGAGATATTATCTACTTGAGCTCTCAACTTTAAGTTCATCCCTTAGTTACTAGGATATAGAGATTGGTATTCGAGGTGTCATAATTCCTAGGGAACAGTTGTAGAAGACATATAAAAATGCTAAGAAATTTCGTATGAAGTCTCCTAACATTGAAATATGTCACCATATGGGTACCCAAGATTGATACATGTTTCCGATATCGATGACAAGTACTGATGGTCAAGGTATGAGTCTTCTAGTAACTATGATTTATGCCTTTGCATCAACAAATAACTATAAATAGCTAAGTGAAGCAATGTACATAAATAGAGGGCACTTTAGATGAGGGAAAGGTATAAATAAGACCCCTTGCCTTTTTCGTCTTGAAATTTTATTTCAAATTTTTGTAGCCTTTTGCTTTCACATCTTCTAGCAATTTTCTTCATGGGAATTCAATGGTGAGACATGGTGACAATAGTAATAGTGGTCTAGAGGTTTGGGATGCCAGGTGCTCAAATTTTTCCTATTTCCTCAGCCTTTTTCCAAGCTAAGGTTTTGATACACTTTTTGGCCCTTTGTTTTATGAGCTTGTTTTGGTAACTAAAATTTAGAGTGGATTGATTTAGAGCAGTTTTTGGCCCAAGACAAAGGCTCAATTATCTTTGCATGATCTTTTGGGTCCTGAAATTGGAAAATTTTTTAGTAGGCAAAATTTCTTAGCTTACATTTTCTAGATCTCCATTTTTTGTCTTTTACAAGGTATGCACATTAGCAACAGTGTTTTGGTGGAAAATTTACACCCTTAAACCATCGACATGGTCATTCAATGTTGCATTTATATAACGAGTTTCCCAAGTGAAACTCAATGCACTTAGGAACTTGCATTCTGTTATTAATAGAAATTAGTATTCTTACATTCATATGTGAAAGGGTAGCTCTAGTTTCTTCCACATGTAACACCTTTCCAAGAAACAATTGTGACAAGTATGTGACAATGGTCACCCATCTAGGGACAAAATAGGTAAGGATTT
>VDFB02262076.1:0-14730 GCA_007258455.2 Sequoia sempervirens | reverse complement strand
GGTGGGCTACGAGTTAAACTACTCACCCATAGAAAGAGTGTGTCTCTTGGTCGTATTTGAGACACAAAATCTAAGACACTATATCTTAAATAGACAAGTAAAGTTGATTTCAAAGGTAGATCCACTAAAGTACCTACTAGCAAAAGTAGCTCTAACAGGTCGAATTGCTAAATGGGTAATGATTCTAAGTGAGTTTGACATAGAGTATGTAGATAGGAGAGCCATCAAGGGATAGATTATAGCAGAACAACTAGCTAATGCACCAATAGAAGATCACAAGCCTCTTAGAATAGAGTTCCTAGATGAGAGTATATTGTTGATAGAATAGACATGCCATTGGACCTTGTATTTTGAAGGGTCCCATACTCAACATGGCTCTAGTGTAGGTATCCTATTTCTCACACCACAGGGAGATAGTATACCCAATGAATACGAAATAGTATTCCCATGCACAAACAATATCCCAAAGTATGAAGCTCTAATCACAGGGCTCAAGATGGCTATTGAATGGAGGATAAAAGAACTACAGGTCTTCGAAGACTCTTAGCTAGTGATCAAGCAAGTGAATGATGAGTACCAAACAAAAGACGACAAGTTGATGTCATATAAAAGAATGGTGGATAGCTTCAAGGAATATTTTATCACAATGACCTTTGAAAAGATTCCTCAGATCAACAACAAAACAGTCGATGCCATGGCAACAATAGGTTCACTTCTTGATATTCTGCAGAATATTCCTAAATATGAGTTCCTTGTGGAGCAACTACTCATACCAACATTCAACATCCCAAAATTAAAAATAGTGTGTGTTGTTGTTGGCCCTAAATCACCATGATACCAAGAAACATTTGATTACATCCAGCATGGTATCATACCACTTGACCTAACAACCACCCAAAAGAAGACCTTTACCCATAAGACTTCCTGATTTACGATCCTAGGAGATACTTTGTATCATCCCAGTCTAGATGGTATGTTACTCTGATGTCTTAATGCAAAAGAAGCACAAACTATCTTACAAGAGGTACACGGAAGGTGTTTGTGGGTCCCACTCTAGTGGACCTAAACCTAGTCCAAAAACTACTGAGAATGGGGTACTATTGGCCCTCCATGGAACAAGAGTGTATTCAGTATTCTCAAAAGTGATGTCAATGCGAGCAGCACAATGACCTCATTCATGCACCAACATAGGAGTTGAGACCCATCACAACACCATAGCCTTTTTCACAATGGGGATTAGACTTGGTAGGTAAGATTTCTCCTACTTCCTCTAATGGGCATAAATTTATTATTACAATGATTGAATACTTCACTAAATGGATAGAAGCAATTCCATTGACCTACATCACTAGAAAACAGATATCAAAATTCATTATGAATTATCTAATTTGTAGGTATGGAATTCCCCAAACAATCATAACAGAAAATGGAACCCCGTTCAAAAATCAAGACGTCCAAGAACTTTTTTCCAAATTATCTATCCAACATAGATTCTCCACACCCTACTATCCCCAAGGAAATAGTCAAGCCGAAGCATCTAACACAACCATCTTGAAGATACTAAAGAAGACTGTTAATGAAGCCGACCGTGATTGGAATTTGTAACTAAACCCATCTCTATGGGCTTATCGAATTGGTATCCAAACACTTACAGGAGCCACACCTTTCTCTTTGGTCTACGAATCAGAAGTTGTCTTACCTTAAGTCAAAATCCCCTCATTACAAATCTCACTACAAGGCATGGTCAACAATGAAGAGTATCGAGTATCCAGATTAAATAAGTTGGAACTCCTAGATGAAAGGCATTTGAGTGTGTTAAACCATCTGCAGGTTTATCAAAGTTGACTCAAACGAAGCTATGATAAAAAATAAAAGTCAGAAACTTTCAGGTTGGCGACTTAGTACTCAAGGAAAATGAAAAGGTACAGCTAAATCTAGATGGCAAAGGTAAGTCTAAACCCAATTGGTTAGGCCCATTCATCATCACAAAAAGCTACGGCTCTGGAGCTTATCAGTTGGCTACTCCTCAAGGAGAACCCTTGGACGAACTGCTGAACAACAGCCACCTTAAGAAGTTCTACACTTGAAGCATGTCAGAATACCCTAGGAAAAAGGGAAAAAATCCAAAAAAGCAAAAAGCAAAAAGAAAAAAGAAAAAAAATCAAAAATCAAGAAAAATAATAAAGAGAAATAAAATGTTCTTTTAGTGAAAACCACTTTGTGACACTTCTAGAACATGTACCATAGTGAAAGCCTGGAAAATAGGGTGCTATGTTGTGAATAAAACTTGCATCGTTATCTATCGGTACTATCCAAAGCATCCACCCATTTGTCCCATAATAAAACATGTGTCCAACCATGGCTTGGTAACTAATTAAGTATTGAACCTTGGCACTATCAACTTTCATCTTTCCTAGAAGAGGTAGTCTTATCTTGAACTAGGGGCAACTTCTCGAAAACAAGTCATGGATTAGATCGTTGAGCATCCCATCATGGTCAAAACAACAAAATCAAAAACATCTAGAAAACAACAAAACCAAAAACAACAACTTTGGATTATTCCTTCATTTAAAATTCTAAGATATCAACATTTGCTTGAACCTCATAACCAGTTCAAGTAGATTTCCTACAACATATCCTTTAGAAACAGAAGTGGATATCAATCCAAGTTATCAACGTTGTTTGAAATCCAAAAGAAAGTTTATGCTTTGAGTCAACACTAGTCAAACTATGTGGTCTTTGTGTGTACAACGTAGGCAAGACTTATCTCTGATCAGCCCCCGAGGCCTTAGGTTAGTCCCCTTAGGTTTCTATCATGCTTTATTTCAACTTAGTCACAAAATACAAAAACAAAAAATAGTCACCAAAATTCAAAATCCAAAAATATTAACAAAACATAAACAATCAAAACATGTTCACATCAAACCAAGCGAACTACGAGCCTTTGCGTGTACAACGTAGGAAAGGCTTATCTTTGATGAGCCCCCGAGGCCCTGGGTTAGTCCCCTGAAAACAAGAAAAACATCATCATAATAACTCAGAAAAATCAAAAAGTCCTATCTCCATCATCACAATCTACAATAAAAAATTTCATCCATAATAAACAAATCGTCACATTCACCCTTTGACAAAACAAACAAACAAACAAAGAAAACATCAAAAGCTAGAACTTTCAAGAAAAAAATCACAAAGCTTCGATTATGAACAAATGAAAACAATGACAAAGTGTTAACTACCTATCTTTTGACAATTCACCAACAACATCCTAAGATATGTCTTAACGGATCTGTTCCTACGATAGACATGATCAACAACAGATGATAGCTTGAAACCTCAAAACAGATATGGCAAGTGATACTACAACTTTGTTTTATCTTTTTATAGTCTTTTCTTTATGATTTATTTTATTGACTCATTCCTAGGATCTCTTGAGGATGTCCCTAAGGATTTAGAGAAGAAGGAATGGGAGCAATTGAGCGTCATTTCGGTCTGTTGTTTGTAAGATGATTTTGTAATACTACCATGGAAAATACTTGCTTTATTGAGTGTATGGAAGTTGTTTTAAGATAATTTGTGTAGCAGTTGTACATTAGGTATTTCATACCTCTCTGTGTAACTGGTCTGAAAAGTTTTAACACAACCCAACCATATATTTTAAACAAAGTTTATGTATGTCTAGTATGAGCAAGAATATTCTTTGTATGTTAAGTCAAATTCTACGCAATGGATACAAAGTGACTTTAGTTATTAATACCCTGGTGCATTGTGTTTTTTTGCTACATCAAAAAGGATTGTTCAAAATGTGAAGTCTCCAAGCAAAGTAAAAGAAAAATCATTAATTAACAACATAAAAAATTCTATCCATCATCAAATATTTCTTCTAACTAGCATCCATCCTGCATCATAGTATCATTAGTACCATATCCATCCTACATCCACAATGTTGTTAATACATATCACATTGATGATAATAAGTTAATAAAACATCATGTATCATGTATGGGGCATACATCCATCATATATCAACATCCATCATATACATAATAAAACATCATATAGGACAAAATATGATACATCCATCCACATCATATGCATACATCAAAATAGTACAAAAAAACATGTATAAATATATATCATCATACATCGTCATCCATAATCATCACAATGAACACATAGTGAAGCCAAATCAAAGCATGTATATCTCATTTATATCATCATCAAAAAAGGAGAATGCCATAGTACATCATCATCATCAATGAAACATGTGTGATAGGATAATACAAAAATATACATATATATGAGGCCTCAGCTGGGCCGATGAATATATATATAAAATCATGTCTATAATAGAAGTCTCTGACATCATAAAGATCAAGTAGAAATAAATTGATGCTCGGTCGGAGGAGGAGGACTCTAAGGATCAGGCTGATTAGGCTGTCTAATTGAGTGTCCACCCAACTCAACACCTGTCGCAATACTTAGCTCTCCAAACTATGGATGTCATTGTGCTCTAGAAACAAAGGCCTCATATAGGGTTTGATAATATGTCACCTTTTGTAGCAACTCATCTCGCTCGGCATAGAGACTATCATGCTCTGTCCTAAGACTATCCCTCTTAGTGGTGACAACTTGCAACTGTGTCTCAACAACTAGATGGCGCCCAATCTCAATGTCTCTCTCTGTCCTAAAGCCCTCTCTCTCTCCTATCGAGCTATGTCTCGCTCTACAGTGAGTGTGACAATCTATGCCTCTGCGACCTGTCACCACAATATCTTGGCATCCCTCACAGCTGTCATCTATAATAATTGTACACCTCCATCCCCATGTGGTGGAGGGGGACCTGGAACTTGTCCCTAATCTTGTTGAATTTGATAACCCTGTCCACCATCTTGTTGAGCCCTAGCAAGCTGCTCTACAATGATCTCCACACACTGCCTCTCCCCACGATGACCTGTAATGCCTGCTCTACCCACTATGGGAACACCGACAAGATCTATGAATCTCAAAGGAACGCGTTGTGCCCACCACTGATCATAATCAAGAGTAGTACCAAGATGGTGAACCCAGCCCAATAAATGGGATAAGAGCTCTAAACTCAGCAACAATAGCATCTCGATCAGCTTGTAGACCCTAGACATGGACCTCTCTAGTGGTCCAACCAAAATAAGCCTCAGAGGCATCTAGAAATCGACCCTGTCTCTCTCCAAACTACCTACAAACCCTGTTGGGTAGATATCTCTCTAATAGAGAGCGCACATGATCAATCAACCATCTAGTCTATCTACAATATACCAATACATCTCTAATCATTTGGGCCATTCTTCACAATCCATATATGATTCTCCATAATAACCCGAGCATATCAACTCTACATCTTGAGGGTGGGCAAGGAGACATGGACCCCATGTGTATCTAGTCCTGTGCTTGAACATCTGCTCGATACACACACCCAACCAATAGGAAATTGTCAGCCTCACCTATCAGGAATGACAAGCCCCATAACCAAACCACATAGAACAAGTAATATAGGATCAACATTGCCCACAAAATTTGATAAGTCTATCTCAGTCAGTCGAACCTCCAAACATCTCACTCCAAGAACGCGATGAATAGCGTAGGTACCCATCGAACAAAATATGTAACAAGCTCTCCATGAATGGGTATGCAAAGGATCCTCCACACATCCCCTAGGATAATGGTCACCTCCCCAGTAAGTAAATAAAAGGATGAGGTCTCTGAATGCCACCTATCCGCGAGCACAATCATTATCACACTATGACATTTGATGGTGGGCATGTAGAAAATGTGTCACAACCCGACAATATCTAAAATATCTCGGTCTAAAACATCGAAACCAACAATCAAATAAAAAAGATCACGTGGTTGTCGCTCCCTCGACTAGAGTAGATTAAGAACCACCTGCAACCATTCAAACCACGATGTTAAGGATTTGCTATGAGAACACAAAACACAACTAAAATGATGAACAAAATAACTTAGGATTCCAAAAAAGTTAGAAGCAAAATGTTTTTAGCAAAAGCGATAAAATTTCTAGCAAAAGCATAACAAATAGGCAAAAGCGAGAAAATGTTAGTCAAAATTGATAGAAAATTTCAATAGCGAAACTTTCAAAAGCGCAAATTTACAACAAATGCATGAAAAATGAAGCATAAAAGTCAAAAGCGCAAAATTAGAGCAAAGGTGAAATCAAGAGCAAAAACTTATGTCAGGTCATAAATTCTAAGCAAGTGCACGAAGAATAATTAAAAGTGACTGTTTAAAAAGAGAAAAAGTGAGAAAATCCTAAACCTAGCGCTATCAACTACTTTGTCTTCGTGCATTAATTACACAAATATTAAAAGATGAAAACGGGAAATGAAAGGGTACATACTGGGGCATCGACGCTTATAGGCCGTCCAAACTCACGAACCACATCTGCGATATGTGGGGCTTCCCGAATCCTTGCCATAGCTCCTCGACAATTGACAAAACAAGAAAACTAGAGGCAAGAATTCTCTATAGGCTCAAAGTGCAAATGAGGTAATTAGAACCCTAATTACCTATTTTAACCCTCAAAAACCCTAATTTTTACTTAGAAAACCTTCCTAGGTTAAAATTAGGACGTCCTGGGAACATCTGAACTAGCAACGAAAGACCTATACACTTAAATTTTTTCCCTCTATGCATCTGAACAGAAATGAAATAGTGTCATGAGCCTGACCTCAAAAGTGATTTTTTTGGCCAACTTCTTGAGGGGGCAGCCTAGAGTCCTACCATCATTCCGATGTTTGTTGGGGCACAGTGGGGCATATAATTTTTTTCAAAACTTGATCTTAACATCAAAATCTTTGAAACAAAGCAATTGATACTTTGTCTGAAAGAGGGGCAAAATGTAGAGATGTAAAATTGACCTAACACTTATCACAAGTCCAAAATGACATTTTCACATCATCGACACTATTATCATCGAATATCACTGCATTTCACATCAAAAGCATCAAAAGTCTAAAAACCCTAAGTTCCTCTATTAATTGAATAATTATACATTATTTAATTAATTCATTTTTCATCAAATTTGACCAAATAAATAAATTACATTTATTTAATAAAGTCTTAAAACCCTAATTTCCTCTATTAATTGAATAAAACTACATTATTTAATTAATTCGCACCTCATGCATTTGATCAATTGAATAAATTCCATTTATTTAATAAAGTCCTAATCTAACTTTATTCCTCCCTGTGATTAATTAAATAACGTCAATTATTTAATTGTCGCTAATTCATTTTATTCCCCTAAGTCAATTAAATTATTAAAACATAATAGTTTAATTAATCACTTTCCACCAAATTTGAATAAACTATTCAAAACATCATCAAAAAGGTCAAATCAAATAATCAACTTTGTTTGCAAAAGTCAAAACTTGATTTGCACATTCAACTCCAAAAAGATTAATTAATTAAATCAATTAATTAATTATGCTCACCCACTTTTATGATTGAGCAAATTATGAACCATCGATTGCTCATTTTGATTGCCTGACTAATCCATTTATTTCCCGATAGATCAATCTATTCTTCAATTCCACAGATTATTCATTCTATTCCTTCAATCCCACTAAACAATCAAAATGATTTCTTCAATCACACTAATTTTGTAATCAATTTGCACAGATTATGCCCATCTAAATCCTCTCAACATCTTTCAACCGTTGATCAAGCTATTCTACTACACGATCTCAAGCGTTCATTTCGAATAAAAAAATCTATATAACAAACCTCTTTCCTCTCAAAAAAGGATCAAAGAATCAATATCATTCATATAACAAAGTAATGCAGAGATCTTAATTGAGCTTTTGACATCTTCAACATAGATTTTTGATCAACACACGCACATTCTTCAAGCTTTTGCACACAATAATGGAGGCTTCGCATTGATACAAACAACCCAACATCTTCGCGAACACACTCCGACATGGGATGGTAAAGTTTCCTTTGTTTTTGAATTCGTTATGATATCGTAGGATTTCATTGTTTGTTTTCAATAGCTTAGAAAACTTCATTTCATGAGTAATGGGCATAGATCTTGATTCTTGTTTTGAATAAGATTAGGTTTGATTCATTACATTTATCTTATTTGACACCGTCGATTTCCCCCTTACACAAAACTCACTACCTAGCTTGTATTTTTCATCTTGGAAGTGCTTAATGCAATTCTGTCATCTTGATATTGCATATCTATCGAATTTCTGGTTCGCATTATTTATGTTTTTCCATTTTATGTAACTTTGAATTTCTCTTAAAAAGTTCATTGGGTTATTCAATCTATTTCAGATTTCTAACATATCCAAATATCAATCAAATGTCAAATTTTTATAACAATTCACTATAATTGTTACATTACAAATAGTTTTTTTGTCATCAAGGTGACACTCAAACTCAATTTGATTTTCACTAAACATTACAAAACATGTGTAATGCAAAACCAGTTGAACATGATTGAGAATTGCTAATGAACCACACAAATAGTTTGCAATGAATAGATGAACACAAATATTTTGACCATTCAATGCACCTATTTGCTATAAATGATTTAGTGAGCATTCATAACAAAAAAATACACAAATTATTAAATATCCGTATTGCACTTAGTATTTCAATAAAAGCACACATGAAATCAAACATTGATAATGATTTTGACCAACTTCCCCAAGAAATATTGCTATGTAAAGGCCAACGAATCATGTTAACAACAAACTTGTGGATTCATATGGGGCTTGTAAATGAGTCTCTTCGAGAGGTAGCAAATATTGTGTACACAATTGGTTCTAAACCACTTGATTTACCTTTGTGCATAGTAATGCGATTTGATACTTACAATGGTTTACCATGAAACCAAAATAACTAAAAATTATACCTATAATACCCATATCACTAGGTAATTGTTGACAACTATCACTATCAATGACATGTGCAATTACAATGCATAAATTCCAAGGATTAACACTCAACAAAGTAGCAATCGAAATTAGTAAATAGAAAGACAAGGCTTAACTTTTATAGCTATATCTAGAGTTAAATCAATAAAGAGAATTTAGATGGAACCATACTTCTCGTTTGATTGATATTCAAGAATGAAAGACAGTCCATACAAAATTATCATAAAAAAGAAGAATCTCAATTACATCTACTCTCATTATAATGAGTTTCAGTATGCAAAATTTAATGCAACCTTTTGTTGATAACCTTTCAATCTATTCTTTTCATGACATCTTCATACTATATGTTTTACAAAAAGAAATTCTAAACTAATATATTCACAATCTCATGGTCTACAAGTGCATGCTTGATAATCATATATCAGTGCAACAAAAGATTTTTCCATATTCCCAATATTATATTTTCTTAGCCCACTTTCTATTTTCTATAGTGTATACCTTAAACATAAGATGAACCATGTCTTTATGATGTAAGTCCTCTAATTTCTTAGGAACAAAAGAAACGAACAAACAAAAACTTCATTCCATATTTGTTTAATAGAAACAAAAGAACTATCCATTGCAAATTAAACAAAATTGAGTATAACCACTATATAATACAAACTTTTTTCAAATGTTATAGACAATATTATATGTACTTCAAAATTATATACACAAACAAAAATATTCTATTAAAAAATAAAATAAATTATATATTTTTTATGCACATATCACGTTGTACTCTTTTAACATGTCTGCGTAACCATTGCGACCATTGCACCTCCTCCTGGTATACGTGCTAAGTTTTACCTCTTCTGGTATACGTGTTGAGTTTTTAGCGGCTAATCGTTCACCTCCTTCCACATAATCATTTACCTCTTTCTGGTGGAAGTGCCACTTTTATATAAGGGTAGAACAGGTTATTGCCGTATGGGTGTGTCCAGCAGCAAGAATCCTGAATTAATTGCGAAGGCAATGGAGAAGGCGAAGTCTCTTGTTTCGTCCCATCCAGTAGTTGTTTTCAAGTTCTGTTTCATTCATTCTTATCTCTTTATATTTTATTGGATAAATCAAAATAACAAATAGCGTGTGCTGATGCGGGTTTCTGTATCGCAGCAAGACATACTGCCCATATTGCACACAAGTCAAGCAACTGTTGACAAGGTTGGGCACCAAGCCAGAGGTGATTGAGCTTGATACTGCAAGTTAGTATTATCCTGAAGCTCTCATTTTTTTCCCAACGATTCTTTGGAATTTGCCAGCTGATGTCCCTAAATATAGGCCTATTTACTATATTGTACGAGCTTCGTCATTCTTTACTGCCAATGAATCTGTGGATTAGGTTTTAAACAGTTGTGGTCAGTGGTACCTTGCACCATAGACTATTAAGAAAGTTTGACACTTGATATTTTGCCTTAATTGGAAGAGTATCAGGGTTGCATTTCGAGAAAATGCCCCCATCAATTACTCGAACATGGATATTGTGTGAGCAGCCAAGGAAGGAATTTGTTTGCTTAAAATGAACTTGGGGTTAGGGTTTTGGTTTAATAAACTCCGTTCCACACGTAGTTGATAATAGGTTCTCGATTCTTAGGTATGCTTTCATTTTTACTATACCATAAAGTATGTTTCTCGACCTATCTTCCTTGATGATCTCTTAGTTGCCATGCATTTTCTATCCACACCTGGCACATAGATGCATTGTATTTGTGAGGTCAATATATAGTGTACACTATGTTTGACCTGATAACATCAATTTTGACCTTGATAACCTTAAACTCAATACAGAACATTTCAACTAGCGTCCACACCTTCCTATTTTGATAAATCATAAATATGAATAAACAAGTGTCACTTCAGAGTTCTAGACATAACTGCCCTCAAGCAATCCACAAGAAGAGGTGGTTATAGAACATGAGCTGGAAAGGAACGAAAGTGGGTTTGATGAGAAAAGGCTTGCCTTTGTTGGTAGAGGGAAAAGACAATATAGCTTTTCTCTTCTCCAGCTTACTTTTTCTGATGTTTGAATGATCTGAAACGTTGATAGAAAAAGACGCTTTCAAATTTAACAATATAACCTTCCATCATACCATGAAAGCTAACTTGTTGACCTTATGATGTTTTAAGATTTTTTAGTTCATTCACACCCAGGAATTCATTGACATTTTTGGCAGAGTACATCCCGGAAAATATTTAAGTTATGTATCATTGTGCAACTTCGTGGTAACGCAAGCATCATGTCATCTTAAAATCAATATGAACTATTTGAAAAGCGGGTTTGATCCATTTAAGAAATTAAGGACAAATTTTCTTCCTCTCTTTATGTTCACTTGCAAAATGCTAGTGAGGGTATGTGGTTGGCTGCTAGAATTTTAAAGAAAATTTAAATATACATTTGTTATGATGCTCAAGCGTAACCCTTTCCAGTATCAGTTTTTAAAACCTTATGTGGGTCATTTGGGATTTTGGCGGTTAAGTTAGTTATTCTACTAGCAGTTTTTATGCTTATGTAATTCTTAGTTTTTTAATAGTTAGCAAAGAATTTTGTAAAGTATAATTATCCTACATGTGAAAGACGTAAGATTTAATGTGGGATATCATCCATAAAGAAGTACATAGATGTTGTAAACTAAACATGCTTTGGGTAGAAGTTGTTCGAGTTTTACCCATGTTGCTCCAAAGGTGTTCTTCCTTCAGCAACACAGCAGTACACTGTAGTTTGCTCTCAGCAGAAAAGTGTACACTGCAGCAGCTTTGGTCTGTTGGCAGGTGGGTTGAAAGCACAGTCAAGAACAGCATCAGCATGGCATAGCAGTGTTGCCAGTTGTTCTCCTTCGGTGGGGCTCACTCACCAAATTCAGTGCAGCACTCAACATATTAGCTTTTCTTATTTTACCTGGAGGCAGTTCTCCTTTTTTAGTATGCTTTTAGCTTTAGACAAAACTTATTTTCTTTTTTTTTTAATTCTTCTTTCTTATTTGAGTTTTGAGCAAGTGCAATGTAATTCTTCTTTCTTCTTTAATAGAAGGTAGGTAGAGTTTCAAGAGTTCAGATCTGTGAGTAGTTGCTGTTTATTATATTTCCAGCTGTATGTGTTTGTAGATTAGCATGCTCAGCTCTGCTGTTTTGGTTGGAGTTTTCATTTTAAGCTACTCTGTAGTTAGGGTTATTATGCATGGCGGTCTCTGAAAGTTTTCTCCACCACCATGTATAGTGGGATCATGATGGTGGTGTTAGAGAACTGACATTCTTTGGCCTTGAGAACATACAACAAGGATGATTAAAAATTTCAATTGCTTTAGAAAAATGATTTGGAGTTATAAATTGTATTATAATGGGATGATCCACTATCATCCACAAATAATTTCTTCGTCAATAAACAAAGGACCTTAATCAGAACAGAGCAAAAAATAGAGAACAGGTTTTGTCAATGACAAAACTACCAGCTACACATGATGGCAGCAGTTACACATTTGCAATGGCTGTTCTGTAAGTGGCAGGGAAGTTTCATGAGTGTCACGGCAGGTTTGCCTTGATAATTATGTTGGTTCCCGTTTTATCCATTTCAAACAAGAAAGAAAAGCAATGGCAGAAAATATTATCTTTCCAAATTCTTTGACGTCTAAGGCCCTCTGGTACAAAAAGAGACATCATTACTAATCGTTTATGTAAGCAACATTGATGCAAGGGGGACTCCCCCTCACCATATACTCAGCTTCACAGCCTAAAATTAATCAAATTATACGAAGGGTACTTCCCCTCAAAACTTAATCTCAAAACAATTACAACAAACTTAGCTACAAAGGCTAATTTCAAATGAAATTCTTTCCATTAAATCATTTAATGATTAGAAACTGAAATTGCAGTCATATGAGGACCTCAAGGCTTCATGTTACAGCTGCAATGGCTGTAAAACTTCTCCCACACAATTACCCTCAACTAGATCAGGACAACAATCAAAACAATCTCAACTTCATTGCCATCCAGGGCTCTGAAACCTCAAAACTGATAAACTTCTTGATGGAAAAACTTTAAATCTTCAATTTGCAGCTGCTCATACATGCAAACACTCAATAAACCCTGCAACTTATGCTCTTCATCACACCTCCATGGCTGATTGCTTCTATTCAGCACTCCTCTTTAGCTTCAAATCATCCAATTAATGATTAAAAACTGCAATTACAGTCATATGAGGACCTCAAGGCCTCATGTTACAGCTGCAATGGTTGTAAAACTTCTCCCACACAATTACTCTCAACTGGATTGGGACAACTCTCAACTTCATTGCTATATCGGGCTCTGAAACCTTGATGGAATAACTTTAAATCTTCAATTTGCAGCTGCTGAGACCTGCAAACACTCAATAAAACCTGCAACTTATGCTCTTCAGCACGCCTCCATGGCTGATTGCTTCTATTCAACACTCCTCTTTAGCTTCTTTCTGTCCTACTGACTTCCCAATCTATTCCGAATCAACTTTTTTCTCAACAAATGATGGAAATTTATAATTTTCGGAGCACAAGAAAGGATGAGTAGCTTCCCTTTGATATCCACCATAATGCTCTAGCATATGGCCCCTTTATTTCCAACACCCAAGTTGTGAAAAACATTAAAATATTAATTTAAAATGCATTTCAACACACCTGTAGGCGCCTAGTGGTTTCTGGAGGCTTCCCAAGAATTTCAATGCCTCAACATGCTTTTTGGAAATAAAATAATAAAATTTAAATCATTTCCAGCAAGGTAACAGCAAATGGACTCCAAATTACTGTCAGTAAAAGTAAAACTTTTAACCAAACAGCAAATTTATTCTCCGGACCTGAAAACAACAAAATTAAGATAGACAAGTAAGCATTAGAAATTTAATTTTTTTGGTTGATGCAAGATTGTCTTTGCACCTAGGATGCTCCTGCATCAGACACCTAGGTAAGAAAATTTTGTGAGCTTGGGCTCACAAAATGGATGATAGTATCACCCCTTCCAGGTTGCAAACAACTTGCAGTAAAATCCATTACTGCAACAGGTACATCAAAATACTTTTTCTTTCTCCTCCTCTAGCACTTAGCTTGCACAATCTTCATCCTCCTCCAAATGCAACTCCGCTTAACACTTTTCAACTCATCACTCTCCATTCCTCTTTCTCCTCTCAGGGAAATTAATCCACCATGGACTAATCTCCCCCACCAATGCGCACCTGCACACAAAGTTGCACTAACAATATCATGGAAAATAAAAATTTCCATCTGCAGTTCCTTTTCACACTCCTTTACCTTCACCACCACCTTTTCAGCCATCTCTTCTTCCATTTTTACCACCTCATCTAAATGTGAATAAACATCAACTTCCTCATTACAAAATTTAGAAAAATTAAACATTATGTCTGTTATTCTTTCCTCCTCTGCTGCTGCAATATTTCTCTCGTCATTCTCATTCTTTGCTATCAACAGCTTCAGTCTTTCCCAAGACACGTTGCTGCTGCACTTTTATCTTCCAACACCTTCATGTCCTCCAAAGGACTTATAATTGCTACTGCACTTTCAATTTTCTTCTTGTTTGCCTCAACTTCTTCACAAATCTCTACTGCAACATATTCTTTACTCTCTTCATTCTTAGCTACAATTTCTTTCACCACTTCCTTCATGCCTTCAATAAGACATGCTGTTGCAATACTGTTATTTTCTTTTTCATCCTCTTGCACAAGAATCTTATCTTCGTCTTTTCCTGCACGCACAAATAAATCAATATTAGAAAA
>VDFB02262075.1:0-21551 GCA_007258455.2 Sequoia sempervirens | reverse complement strand
GGAATGGGACTGATTCGCCCAAAGGGGCGAATGAGTTCCAATTAGGATTTTTTTCAATTTTTTTAGAAATTTTCAATTGGTTTTGATGCTTTTTATGTTGTATGAGCTGAAGACTAAATGAAAATTTATATTTTATATGATTTTCAATTATTTGAGATGCAAAAATGCAACCTATATGCGCTTTCACTAATGCAAAATTTAGAAACCCTAGATTCCAATTAATTAATGAAAACCCTAGTGCTAAGTTAATGCAAGATAAATCTAGGAAAATGATGCACTAAAAATAAAAAAAAGAAATGTTCTAAATATAGGTTCACGAAATGGAACCAAGGAAAATGGGGAATGATGTTGATTAAGTTCTATCACACCCACTTTTCAAGATTCCACTCAAGGATAACCCTAGAGATCTCAATGAAAAAGAGAAAGAGATCTAACAATAGGGATGTCCTAGGGGCTGAAAGTAGACTAATAAGGGGTTCATTTCCAAGTTTATACTTGGAAAAATAAATGAAATATAAGATGCAACTCTAAACCCTAGTTGAATGTAATGCACTACAAAATGACCTAGAAAAGTGTGTAAAAAAAATAGAAAGTTGCAAAATAGAATGTGTGCACCTGGAAACTTGTACCACTTGAATGGAGAATGGAAATCTATAAACTTAAAATTTTAATACCGACTCATTCATCAATCTGGAAAATTCCCCAACCAGATCAAGGTTTCGGTGAAGAACATGTTTAAGGAAAAAGGTATCCGACCGCAAAGATCTCTAAAAAGCTCTATAGTGGAACTCATCTAACACTCTGTGGCAAATGAGTCTAGTTTAGATTTTCTAGAACTTCAAGGTCTGATTGCCTTGTTCAACTGCCCTCTAGGTTTCCATATCCGAAAATTTGATTTGAATGTTGTAGATGACCTTTAGTGAAGATTATGACCATGCAAAATGAGGAGACAAATCCAACAAGCTTGTAACCTAATATTCAATAATCCTTCAAGTCTTCAAAGCACCTAGATCTGGATCATACAAAGAGGAAGAGAAAAAGTGTTGATTGTTAGTGAATAGGGGTTCACCTTGGTCAAACCCCTTGTAGGTAATTAAACAAAATGATGAGACAATGAAATGAAGGTATGAAGCATTAAACAAAGAACATGAATCATGGAAAATGATACCTTGAATGATGCCTTGTAGATGATGTCTTGTAAATTTGCAACTTAACATGAAATGGCCATGAAGGATGTAGATCTTGATCTTTGACAATAGGAATAGAACAATGCTTGGTCTTTGATCTTCAATGCTACATCATAACACTAGCTCAATAACATGCTTGATGCTTGATATGCTTGATGTGATAATGGATCATGAATTGCTACAATGATTGATGAAATAGTTTCGTAAATGCCTTAAAATGATCTGAATGTTCTAGATGATCTTGGTGAAGTTTTGGAATACTTAAATCTCTAATGCTTGACTTGATAATAGGAATGTATGGACAAAATAATGATTTGAAAGATTGTTCATATAGGAAATACACTCATATGATCGCTTATTAGATCCTCAAGGATGACAAGAAATTTGAACTTAAAACCCAGTTTTTCCAACTTAAAACCTTAAAAATAGGCTAAGTGGGACTCATTCACCAAGCTAGATGAATGGGTTCCACCTGGATGAGACTCATTTAACCAAAGTGGTGAATGGGTCCTATAAGGCCTATTTTGATTGTTAAAGTGTCAGGAAGAGTGTAAATTAAGTTTATAAGTTGATTTTGTCAAGTTTTCAATTAAAATACGCCTTTGAGATGCATAATATGGGGTCATAGGGGCTATTAATGGCATTTATAAAATCGCCATGAAAAATAGATCGTTAAGTGGCAAAAATTTAGAAAAATCGAGCAGTAAACTTGGACATAAAAATTTTGAAGAATTTATCCATATTAATGCAAAAATATGTAAGAATAGAGTCTATAGAAAATTGAATGTAGTTTCTAAAACTACTGGGTTTATTTCTTTAAAAAAACTATTTATGTGAAAATTTGAAATTTCAAGGCACTAGTAATGAAATTCCCCAAAGAAAAATAAGTAGGTGTCTATCTAACCACCCTAACCATAATAAATGATAATATTTTTGTAATATTTTAGATATAAGTATAGGACTGGTGTTCTGATGTTGCATATTTTTTTGTAATTTTTCTAAGTAAATGATTAATTATGATTTTTTTATTACAACTTTTAAAACATAAAAACCATATATATATCCTAATTACCTTTAATCTCTTTGTCAAAAACTTCATAAAATTCAACTTGTTTTAATCCTATAGTACATGAAGCATAGAATGTGATGCATGTTTTAAATTCAAAAATGTGGGATACCATTTTGAAAGCTATAGATGTTTTTTCAATCAACCTATCAATTATGATTTTAGTCATAATTCAAATAGAAAATGGAAATTATTAATTATTTATTAAATTCAAAGCAAAGCATAATTTATATTGGTGGAAAGTTGGAATCTCCTTAAAACCCTTTTCGTTTCATCAATTTTGGGTACAAAAAAGTTGTTAGCCACATACCCATCATATCACCACTTTTTGACCCATCATGATCCTGCACATACCCTAATGATGATATAAATGTCATAAACATAATAGGGCCTAAAATCCAATGCGAAAGTGTAAATAAATACACTTTACAACACTAAATTAAGGAAAAAGTGGGTCTATTTAGCTTAGAAGGGCCCTAAATCTCATGTGAATTTGTAAAACACATTACAACACTAGATTAGGTCCACTTAATTTACAAGCCTCCTAAATTTAATGTGACGGTGTCAATAAATACACTTTCTAACATAAAATTAGGGAAAAGTTGGGTTAATTTAGCTTAACAAGGTCCCAAGACCTAATGTGAATGTGCAAAACACCTCACAACACTAGATCAAGGCAATATCAAGTCCAATTTGTCATTAATTATTCCCAAATCAAGCAAGGGATACTTTTTCCATGACTCCAATATCCAAGGAAGATTCCTTCATCAGACCTTGCATCAAACTTTCCTAAGTTTTCTTCATCTCTTATGATATAGCATTTTCTTCCAAACACTCTAAAATATTTCACAGTAGGGGTTCTTCCATACCACAACTCATAGGGAGTCTTTGAACTATTTGTCCTTGCTTGTGCTATGTTAAGTATGCAGACTACAATATGAATTTCTTCTCTCTAATAGAAATCCAATAGATTTTCTTTTTTCATCATTGTCTTCGGTACTTCTTGAACAATCCTATTCTTCCTTTCCACAACTACATTCTGTTGATGAGTCCTAGGAGCTGACAAATGCCTCTTTATTCCATGATCTTCACAAAAAAGTGTTAAATTCATTGGAGTTGAACTCTCCATCTCTATTAAATCTCAAAATTTTTATCTTCATATCCATTTCATTCTCTACCATAGTTTTGAATGCCTTAAACTTATATAAAGATTCTAATTTTTCTTTGAGAAAAGTAACCCAAGTCATTCTAGAATAATCATCAATTAATAGCATGAAATACTTGTCCTTGAAATTTTTTGATTCTAGTAGGTCCACAAAGATATCTATGCACCAACTCGAAAGGACTAGAAATAGATTGTTCTTTGACTTTGAAACTCTTTTTAGCTTTCTTCCCAATCTGACATTCCTTCCATACAACATTGATAGGCTTTGTAATATTTGTTAGATCTCTCAAAAATTGATTTGAGTTGATTCTCATTAGGCTATCAAAATTGATGTGACACATTCTCCTATGCCATAATCAACTTTCATTAATTTGAGTAATAAAGCATTGAAAATTTGTACCCTTAATTCAATAAAAAATTACATTTGTCCTTCTTCCTATTGCAACCAAAGTTTCATTTGAATCCTTTTCTAATCTCACAACCATTTTCTTGAAACTTAATATTATTTAATTTGCTACTATATTAGAAAGAAGAAGAAAGAAGAAGAAAGAAGATTGTTACAATGAGAAATTCATATTAGAGCAACAAAAAAGTTTCACCATAGCTTCACTAGAGCATTCACACTTTCTTTATAGAACATAGACACCTTCTGATCACTGCTCCCAGTAGTCTTAGGCATTAAATCTCACATTGGGTTTCACACTTTCGTACTTCACATCTCAAAACTTTGCATTACACACACCACCCATACATCATCCATTAACTCAACACTCATATATACCATCTTCAACCTTGAAAACAATTCACAAGGTCAGCTATGCACCTCAAACGTGCAAATTCAAATTAGGTCTGCACTAAAAAATTCTCACAGTGGAAAGGAATGAAGGAAGACCACATCACACCTTAACTTAGACCTAAATCCACACATACATGCTACACTAGTCTTCCAAAAACATTGACACACATTTGTAGTTAGTGTAAACACTGAGGATCAACCAAACCTATGTTAACACCATCAAATAATTAAGTACACAATTCCTTTGATCCAAGGATGACTCACGGATGAAACACATTACTTTAACACAATCTATAATATTATATCAACACCTTGAAATCAAACAACTCCTTTGCAACACCATACACCAAAAGAACATATTCATTCTACACAACCAACTAACCTTTCACACACTGCAACACCTGAATCCAACCTTGTAGAGCACCAAAACACAAAAAACTCAGACTAAAGATAGATAATAGCAATATAAGCACACTTATAGATCTACAAGACTAGAAACCAAACTATGGATAAATGTAGAGAAAATCCATTTCTCCTAGAAAACACTGCTTACA
The DNA here is from genome assembly GCA_007258455.2 of Sequoia sempervirens. Classification (NCBI taxonomy): domain Eukaryota; kingdom Viridiplantae; phylum Streptophyta; class Pinopsida; order Cupressales; family Cupressaceae; genus Sequoia; species Sequoia sempervirens. The sequence goes on along the minus strand of VDFB02262075.1, from coordinate 16,783 downwards.
CAGTTCACACTAATGAACATAACTTTCTTTGTACGACGATCCAAAACATGAAACTCTGGATATAACACTTGAACACCTCTGATCAACATATTTGAACTGCATAGGTAGATATTCAACCATGAAGAAATGTGGAGAAAAACACTGAACACTACTCTACTATACTAAACACTATTCATCACACTGTTTTCCTCTTTTATTCAAATTCTCTCAAAAGCACTTGGAAACCAAGCACCATAAACTCAAATTCAACATTTGGAACACCTTATCATAAACTCAACCACATAAAAGGTTGAACATCACCAACACATTCTCATCAAAGAAACACTAGAGGTTGACAACAATGCAACAACAAAGGTATGTTGGCATCGAAGTCAACACAAACTTCCAACACATCTAACGATTCTTCACTCCTTACATTTTTTTTCTAGTCAACGTTTCTTTTGTCAGTCCTTGCACTTGAATGCATCACATCAGGTTGTTAGAAAATTTGGCTCATTGGATAAATGCACAAACCTGTGTCACACTTTATAAAGGAATCAACCAACAGCAAATTTTTTTTGAACTTCGACCACATAAAAGTGGTCTTTATATTTTGAATTTCAAAATGATGTAAACTAATGAAATGTATAAATATTGATGAAGTTTATTCTTATAACTTTTCATAGTTTTTAAAAATTGTTTTGATTTTTTTTATCAATTTAAGAGCAGATTTTTGAATGCTAAAAATTTCAAGAAAAAATGGTGTTCACTTGATGTCAAGAAACACATAGAAAAATACTTCATTTTACCCTAATTTTTTCCTCCAAATAGTTAACTTCAATATCTAGTACAAGCATTTAAAAAAAATGAAATTTTTATGTATATTTTTCTCGTAATAACATTTAAAGTCAAACTTGTCAGAATTTGATAGTTTTTATTTGACGTCAACTATTGTCTTTTTTTTTAATCATTTTCAAAAAAAAAATGATACCCTTTTGAAGAGGACTTTCTCCTCTAGTGCACCATATATTTAAAAAAGAAAAATTAATATTTTTTACTATTTTTAAAAATTTCTAATCAACCTCTTTTTCAACTTTAACAACCTACTTGCATTATTGTAAAATTAAAATATATTAAAATTAATCAAAATATAAATAAATTATAGATTTGGATTCACCACTCTGAGCTCTTTAAAAGGGTATTTTTCTTTCTTTCTATTTTAAAAAATCATTCTGACTAAAGAAATCCTTAGTTGAAGTTGAACTTTCAGAAAATTCTAAAGAAAGTTGAGTTAGCTGCCAACCAAGATCCCATATAGATAGTTTCAGTAGAAAGGGTTTTGGTAGAAATGGTTTCAACTAAAACCCTTTCTACTAAAACCACAGACATAAAATAAGCCAAATTTTGATGTCACAAAGTGAAAAATTCAAATTTTATGATTTTGGGCGAAAGGGTTTCGCCTGAAACTCTATGTGCCATGTATATGCCACGTGATTTTGGGAAAACTGGTTTGAATAAAACTATTTAGGTCAAAATACTTTCACTTGGAACTATTTAGTTGTCGAAAAGTGTGATAGAGCTTTGTGTTTGTACTCCATTATCTCAAATTTTCACCAAATTTCTCAAGGGGGCACCATGCTATGTCACCATCACTGCGGTATACCACAACATGAATTTTTGAATTTTCTTTGACAACTTTATAACGAAAAATTGTATCAAAGCAGGATAAAATGTAGATGCCAAAATTTGTTTTAGTCTATGAACTAACATTTTAACACTAATATTCATCTTTCCCTAATGATTAAATAATGCTCAATTATTTAATCATTGTCTAAAATCATATTTCTAATATTAATTAAATGAATTTATGTTATTTAATTAATTCATTTCAATTATTCTTCTTGGTTAATTAAATAAATATTATTTATTTAATTATATCTTTAATCTTTATTCTTCTTGATAAGTTAAATAAATCCTATTTATTTAATTATATCTTTAATTTTTTATTCTTCTTGATGAGTTAAATAATTTCTTTAATTATTTAATTCTCCACACTCACACTTCCTAAATTAGGTAATTACTTTAATTATTTAATTATCCCTCTTCTCTCAACATTATCCATTCATCATGAATAAATAAAATATTTTATTTATTTATCTAATTCCCACTTTCACGTTCATCAAATAATTAATTAATTTAATTAATTATTATCCTCTCATGCAAATCTACATTTATCTTCTAACTGACACTTTCTTTCACTTCACTTCTCATGCACAACTAGTTAACTCACACTAAGTATGAGTTATCTTCCAAAATTATTTATCATTTACTTTTCTTCTATATTTAAATAATTGTTCTTTTATAATTATTTAATTATTTATACACCATCTCCTAAATTAAGTAATTATTTCAATTATTAAATTTATCTCTTCTCTAAATAAATAAAATTATTCATTTTGTTTATTTAGTTCATCTTGCACATTCAATAATAATTAGCTACTTTAATTAATTATCAATCCTCTCATGCAATCAGTTAACTCTAAATTTAGCTCAGTTGACTTATCATGCATTGAGCTAACTAATTGATCTAATTATATCAATCAATCTTCACCATTGATAATCATTCCACCTCTTAATCTATGTTGTGGATCAACGTGAATTTCTATATAAGAAAGCTATCACATTCATTCCAAGAACCCACGAACTTTGGAACTTTTTTGACTTTGTGATCATCACATACACTTAAGCTTTGGAAAGAGAGTTGCATCAATATTTTGAGAGCATAACATAGCATGAAGAGGTACAATCAAGGTAATTCAAGATAGCATGGATGAGGTAAAAAATTTATTCATTTAATTCATGTTGTTTGTTCTTTATTGAATAATTTGAGAATTACATTGTAGTATTGAATTCTAGATTGTGGTTGTTTGATTTAATTTTCTACTTTCCATTTAATGACTGTCTATCTCTATTTTTAATTTATAAATACTATAAGGGTATGCACTTTAATTTAACATTATATCTTGTTACCTTGTCACATGATTATTTATTTTTACATGATCATATATTTTTCTCCTATATATGTCAATTCCTTTCACCCTTCATATATAGTGGATGGGGCACATAAAATCACTAGTGTTCTTTGATGATTATGATTATGGTGACTATCTCATAGTTATCATGGGTCCTATGTAGCTAAACATTATTATATTGCAAGAGCTCCATCACATCCATAAATCACTTGTCATTCAAGATCCTCTATATCCATATAATTTGTAGGCTCCTTTGTTACCAAATTTATCAATTTCTTGTAAGGGATCTTTCAAAACCATGTTTATCATTTTTGTATAAGTTCTTTCATAACCATATTTATCATTTTTTTGATATTTCCTTTGCAATTATAAATATTAGTTATTGTTGTTTTCCTCTTTGCATTCATATCACTATTATATTATAGGTCCCTTTCTAACAATTTCTCTCTTTTCATATTTACCTTTTGTTTGATGGCATTGTCAAGTAATTTTTCTTAGTAAGTTCCTATTTTAGTTTTTTGTTACGTATTAGTCAAGGAATTTTGTGCTTGTAGGTACTAAGGTGGATTTTTTATTACAAGGAGCACACAAGGATATTTATAAATATCTATATGAATTTTATGTATATTTATGTTCACTACTTTGTTACTTTGGCATGCATGATTCATAGTAGTTAACATGAAATTAAAAGTGGGGGGAATATGTAAGGGTAAAAATTTGATAGTCGCACTTTCCCCTTTGCTATAAACTCACTTTGATTCATTTCTCACATGCAATGATTGATTTGAAATTTATATATTCCCATTGTAGTTAGAAAATGATATGATTTTTAACTAAAATTTAGAATCTTTAATGTTTATACCCAATTTACAAATTCCTCATTCCTAAGTTAGTTCAAATATATAACTTTATGAATTTAAATCTAGTTAAAATCTATAAGTATAGATTTGACCCCTTAAAATTTAAATTTAGTTATAAGCCCAAGATAACCCCTTTCTAGTTATTTGTGACTTGATAAATTGAGCATAATTTTTGTAAACTTATATTACCTAGGTTTTTTATACAAGTAAAAAAAACTTTCATTTTATATCACACTTTAAACAAACAATCAATGAATCATTGATTGAAATCATGATTTAGCATAGCATATCACTCTAGTAGCATCTATAATATCAATAGATTTTTTTTTTTTTCATAGTTTCTTGAGTTATCTTCAAAATTGTTCGATTGAAACATATCTAAGGGTTTAATTAAGGAAACAGTCATTGCACAAGAAACTCTAATGGGATGTGTAAACACCACCTTTTTTAGATAATAGTAGCGAATAGGTTAAATTTGGAATACAAATAAGTCATTCCCATAACTAGAGAATTTTCCTTTTATAAATATTAAGAATAGTAGAGTTCAAATTCCGTCATTATACTTCCAACACATTAACATTTATGTGTTTTTGAACTATAATGTAAAACTTATAATCAAAAGAGTAGAAACCATTTATACACCATTTGAATTAACCAAATTGTAGAAACTATTTATGGACACTTTAGACCGACTAATGTATGAGATAAACCAGATGACCAAGACCCATCTCATCCTAGTACTCTTACTCTTACCATATAACAACTTTTTGTAATATTGTTTTATTTTGAAATAATCTTCTGTTTAAACTTTTAAAATGCAACTCTTTTCACCCATTTCTTTAAAATTTTATAACTGATAATATAAACACTTGTTCATTAGAAAAAACCATTCATATCACTTATTTCAAAAACTCGCCCACAATTAAGATTGCAACTCCCTTACAAGTTAAAAGAAATAGATCGTATTAAAAATACAATCTATAGTAATCGAAACTCCAAAAAATTGTTACCTTTTCAGGCCAATATTATGAAGTAAGCTGACGATCATTATAATTTAAGATAAAAACATCGATGAAACATGATTTCTCGTGGCGCAAGCTAAGCCTGTGGAATCTGGGGGCATGATCTATCCTAACAATGGGACGTTTCTCAGGCAGGAATCGAAGATTAGTGAGAACACGCAATTGTTGAGGGGTGCCCACGAAAAGTATTACTCTCTGACAAATGAGAGCATTATCATGAAGATATGCAATGGGATCATCCATAGCCTTTCCATCGTTATCAAGCATGCTCTGGAAAAGCCCATCAATGTATTCATTACTCAATTCTTTATCATTTTCAGGCACAAAGCACCGAAGTGGCAAACGAAATTTTAGGTGACGGATTTCTTTGTCAAGATCAATGTATCCTAACTTTAAGTCTCTGAGAATTTCTTCTATGGATGATGGAGTTGGGACTTGCGCTGGAACTTGCAGGTCATTACTTTTAGTTCCAGTTGTTTCAGATTCTTCCTCTTTACACACCTCTTTTCCCCGCATTGTTTATTTGTTTTTCTACTTAATTGGAAACGATTCGTCTTTCAAAAGAGATTTATGATTGTTTTGAATTTTTTTTTGTAAAATTCGAATAAATAGTTTTAGTTGAGATTCAGCTATTGGCCTTTTGTCTTCCCTTACGATGTTCTTTTAGGGTTCGATGTTGGATGCGAGCTTTTACTGAACTTTTCATTTCTCCCAACAAGACATACATTTTGAGGATCTAAAGCATTTTCATATTAAGTACATTCGATCTTTTAATCGAAATTTCATTTTCATAATTCTAATGAGTTGATCTTTATAATCTAAATCTCATTTTCATTAATTCTAATGAGAGTTGGAAGACATGACTGATAGGAAATTGGTATATTCATTCAAATTCTCATCTGGGTTTATTTGCATGAAATATTTTCATATAATTGTATATGGCCTTTTCTATTTTCATCTAATTTGATTTATATCAATCTACATTTATTCTCATATATATGATTTTATCTCATTTCTATTCATATTTATTCTCTCTCATTCACTATTATTAGTCAGATCACATCTCTATCTACATTTATTCTCACATATTCACCATTATTAACTATTTATTTCACCCACCATTGTACACATGTCGAACACTCAATCCCCATCTAAAGATTTGCATTTCTCTATCATAATTCTATCATCCAATACTTAGGATTAACCTAATATTTACATTTAAAAAGTTCAAGTGGCCAACTCATGCTCTTATTCACTAGCGTTTGTGAACCAACTTGATACATGTTTGCATTATCTTTTTGTGTCTTAGTATTTAAAGACATCCATTTAAGCAATTAAACATATACAATAATATTTTGGAAATAATAATCTATGAGGAGAAATAATTCTAAGAATATTTTCAAATTGAGGTACTAAAAGGAACCCATCGCATTGATATTTGCATATAGAAGACATCTTTTTGTGTCTCAGTATTTAAAGAAATCTATTAAAGTGATTAAACACATACAATAATATTTTGGAAATAATAATCTATAAGGAGAAAGAATTCCAAGAATATTTTCAAATTGGGGTAGTAAAAGGAACCCATCGCATTGATATTTGCATACAGAAGAAACTTTTTTGTGTCTTAGTATTTAAAGACATCCATTTAAGAAATTAAACACATACAATAATCTTTTAGAAATAATAATCTATAAGGAGAAAGAATTCTAAGAATATTTTCAAATTGGGGTACTAAAAGGAATCCATCGCATTGATATTTGCATATATAAGACACTTGCATGTTTAAGGTTGTTGTCTTCAAATATTTTATAATGGATGAAAAGACAATCTAGAAAGGAGGTTGATAAAGGAGAAATTAATTAATAAAGATACTTTAAAATACAATTTATTCTTGAATAAATTTAATTATTAGAGTTTGAGAGAAAATAGTTTAAATATGTCCACAGTCAACCAAATTGATCCCACAAATTAAAGGATAATCCAATGCATTCTTGATGTTCTTAGGTTTTATCCCAAGAAGTGTAAATTTGATCCACCAAGATATTTTTCTATAAGGATCCAAAAATTGAGCCTAAAGCATTTACTATTTTTCCCTATTTTTCCCTATATGACTATATTCTAAATGACATCAACATTTATTCTCCATCATAGTTCCCAAAGATAACTACCTTATTCTTTTTCATTGAATTTCTAAATATTTAATTATTTGTAATTATCAAATTCTTGTTACTAAAGAAAAAATATAAGTTAATTTATGATTAATTAAAATCATTTTAGGTAAGTTCATAAATATTGGAGACTAAAAAAGATACCAAAAAGCTCTTAAAAATATAACGTTATGTTAGCACATTATAGTTATGAATTACAAACCCATATCACACTTGCATTATACTTGTATAAAAAACACACAAAATGCCTTGTGTACACTATATTATTTAATTTATAATGCATACCCATTATAATATTCATGTGTGCATTATAGTACACATGTATTGCATTTGAAGCTACTTTGGAATCCCAACCTTAGGCTTAAATTTTACTTAAAAATCCAAGCCCAAGATTTGGACCTACATTTAGGGCCCCCAATCATATATTTTATGTAAAATATATGACAAAAAGTAAATGTAGAGAATAATTTTCATCAATTTTGTATATTTTAAGATATTATTCCACAAAATTACCATTAATTTCTCAAACTCTCTCTTACCTTTCAAACCATGTATTTTTCCTTACAATTTGAATACATTAAGGGTTTGATCTTCAATTACTTTTGTTAGTGCCTTCATTTTTCATCAAAAACCTATCTTTATTTTTCATATTATTTTTAATTGTTCATTAAAATTTGAAACAAATAATATGTTTAATATTTTAGACTACATTCTATATAAATGTTGGAAAATGACTTTAATTATTTTTCTCAAAATTAAGGGGGGAGTGCATTCAATTTTTATCTTTTTAGGATGTGTTCACTCAAAAAATAGTAAAGAATAATATATTCAATAAAATATGAGAGAAAAATATGTCATAAACCAAGTGATGTTAGCTAACATCCCATGAAAATAATTTGTAGAATACTTAAAAAATCATCATTTTATTATGAGCACACTTGATGCTATGTTATATTTATTTGAGATAAATATAACCACTTTGTCTTCTCCCATTTTTAGTCCTCTTAATATTCACTATTTAAAATTGTAAGGTTATAAACCCTAGAAAATCCAATGAAATTAAATAGTAACTCATTTTCACATAAATATAGAAATAAAATGAAATGTCTTTAATATAAACAAATGATCTCATATGTAAAAGTTTCCAATCTAGAATAAAAGTACAAGAAATAAGGTACATCATCACATGAAATACTATCTAGTCATGTAATATAAAGTATAAGATATAATTTATGCAAGAATATGTCTTAGGCTCTCATGCCCATCTAGTCATTACAATAAAAGTAAAGAAACATTATCAATGGTATCTTTGGTTGACACTAGCCACAATAATCATCCATAAACCAAGAGACAAGAAAATGGCTCAAATTTTTTTTTGCCCAACCATAAAGCTTATACTTCTCTAGAATTCTTCCTACTAGAAGAATATGTGAATGTGCATGAGAAGCCTAACAACCTAAAATGATTGGTAGGATGGAATTTGGTGCAACTTGATATATCTACATGCAGTTCACATATGAACATGCTATACCCTACTATCAGGATAGGACAAAGAGAATAAAATAACATCCATAAATTTCAATGGTACACATAGCTTTGGCCAAAGAAAATAAACCGTAAATAGTAGGTAGATCTAAAAAGTTAAATCTACTCCCCTCTATTATACCATATTTGGTACATGTATCATAAGGTAAACCAAATCACATATAGAAGAGAATAACATGCATAATGATCATAAAAATAAATAACTCTTTTTCTTTTCATGCAAAATGATTATATGGAGATCTTTTATTATTTCAATCCTTTCATGCATAATGATGGTTAAATGTATAATTGGCATGCAACTAGATTATAGACATGCAATCTTGATTATTGACATGCAACTAGATTATAGACATGTAATCCTGGTTATTGGCATGCAATTTGATCTCTTTTAGTATTTATGAATTTCATCCAATAGTAACTAATTTTTAATGTCATGTAGATTAAATCCATAAGAAATCAGCTCATAACATGTGAAGCATATCTCTACCATTATTTTTACATATATATATATATATATATATATATATATATATATATATGCACTCCCTTTACACTTCACAGTATGTTTGGGTCCCCTAATAAATTGGACTTAATTAAGCCTCTAATTGGCCCAATTATGCATCTACAAGCTTAATTAATTGTAATTTCCGAAAGGAGAACCATTGTTTAATTAATGTAATTATCATTTTTTAGTTGTTTAATTCAAATTTTTAATATGTTTTTGGTGGCCTATTTATGATCCAAATTCAAATTTCAAATGTTGGCTTGTAATGTTTAATATTTGGAAACTTAGAGAATTACCTATAAATACAAGGTGTTTTTATCAAATTCAAATCCTAAGATATCTAGAGCTTTCATGCAAGCATTCACAAGAGCTAAGATTATTTTCAAAGGTGTTCAAGAAGATATTTCTTAGTTATTTGTTGCAACATTCAATATCTCAAGAATCATGTCAAAGTTATCTTCATTCATGCATGTTTTTGGAGCTAACATTGTGATGTAGGTTTCAAGCATTCAAGTCAAGGTTCAAGCATTATGATCACATCGTCAATCAAGCCATTAATGCAAGATCAAGAACTTAGAGAGATGTATTATATTTCAATCCTTCAAGGGTTTCATTCAATGGTTTGGTCAGTTGCAACAAACAAGTGTTCATTCATCATTCCTTTCTTTCATGTTTCATTCCATTTCAAGGTTTAATTACCAAAATAGGGTTTCACCAAGGAAAATCCCCATTCACCAAATTTTTTTTTTTTTCCCTCTTGTGTGTTTTGTGAATCTTAGGTTGAAGAAGGATTGAAGATTCATCAAAAGTGCAAAATTTCAAAACTTCTCAATATTGTTGTCAAGCCATGAAAACTCACTTTTAGAATTTAATTTGTGAATTTATGTCTGTGAAACCTAGAGAAATCGGGAGTGCAAACCTAGGAGCAGAGGACTATGAAAGAATATTTTGAACCCTTGAAGCAAGACCCATTCGCCCTAGGGTGAATTTGTCTTAGGAGGACACTCACCACAAGCTTTTGGTTATAGGTGCATAAATTCATAACCTTCTCAAATCTGCTGAAATTTTTTGGATTCTATCATATTAAGGTTTTAAACTGATGATTCAAGTGTTAAATTGCATAAATACATTCATTTGGAATTTTTCGTTCATCGCCCAAAAGTGCATTTTAGGATGATTTACCCCTTCCCGAGTCATAAGGAAAACAACAAGATTTCCATCAAGGTTGACTCACGTAAGGGTTTAAAGTCAATATTTCCCCAAGGGATCTCTTTTTCCTAATGAATTAAGGAGGGAAAGTGTAGGTGAATACTCCTGTTTCAAAATTGACGAGATAACAGTTTCCTTTATGGGAAACTCGGTTCAAGGGGACCCTTTGCGCCAAACTGAGTGACCTCCGGATTTTAAAGAAGCCGGCTTCTTCTATATAATGGTTTTGGAAAGGGAAAAAGAAGCAGATATAATGAAACAAATATTAATCTAAGGCGATGCGCCAAAGCTTTTTGATAGGCACGATAAATCATAGACTCAAGGGCCTGAATGTTATTGATATGTTCCAAAACACCGGAAGCTTAAAGCAATAGCATAAACAGTTCATTTAATTGACATAAAACAGTATCGCATACATTCTTACTGCTAAGAAGAGTCATTAAGACATGATTTAGACCAGCAAGTTTGTGTTCAATATATAGAAGTCTCCTCAAATGAAATGCTTAAGACAATAAAAAGCACAGTTCACAGTTTAATCAAGACATAAAAAGCAGAAAGGCCGAACAATAGGCACAGTCTGAAAGTATCTTGCAAATAAACATGCAAAAGAGGCCTGGCGTCTCTTGCTAAAACCAGTATTCTTCCTGTAAAATCTTGGACCATTTTCCCTCAACAGAGGGAGTATATATAGCCGGAGAGCAAAATCCCACCGCCTGGAGAGTTGTAACAGAATGATTCCACAATCCCCCGTAATGATGCCCGGATAAGAATATTCCCAATGCCGTTATGAGAGCAGCCAATCAGGGTACAGCATCTAGTTGGTTAGTTACAGGCGTGCCCTTTTGGAATGATGGCAGTGGTCCCAACCAGGCTTCGAAGCGACGAGTGTCGTCCACCGCCTTAGAGAACCATGGCGAGCAGCAGTCAATGACACCATCCCGCTCGGCCATCTCACAGCTTGCTTTGATAATCGATGTAAGGCACGTGGCAGCAAACCGCGGCCCGAATGAAAACTCCTTCTCCATTGACCAGGAGCTTGCGGAGAAGTGACACGTGTTCAGGGAACGGAGGCTACTTTGAAAACGGGGAAAGGCCGCATGAAAAGGGGGGCGAAAGACGCGTGGCCGCGTTTCGCAACCCGTGGTGCTCTCGTCCCTGCTGTTGTTTTAAAAGCCGCGAACCGCTGACACGTGAGCGAGGGTGGGCCCCGTCAGGAAATAAAGAAGGCCAATAGAAATCCTTCGCAGCCCGCCGCAGCATACTCTACTCCTGCTAGGGAAAGATTGCGCTACACCGCCACGTATAGAGATGTGGGCCCCGTTTCGCAACCCGTAGGAAACATAAAGCAACAGAAAATGAAAAACCCCGCAGGCGAGACACGTGGGCGCTCAGCGCAGCATCTCAAGAGCCAAAAGGGAAGCCACTTGCCAAAGTTGCGAAGCGAGGAATGCACACAAAGGGAAAGATCAAAAACCTGCCGGGAAGCCGAAGAAACGCGGAGACGCGCAGGCCAGCGCATGAACATGCAAAAAAAAAGGGAAACCCGAAGGGAGCTGAGTGGAATATTATTTCAACAGCTTTTGGCGACTAACAGGGGCATTTCGGATAAGGAACGGAGAACCCAAAAACTCTCTGGTTCTGCAGACCAGAGCCTTCCTCTCTAGGGCAAATGTAGTTAGAGCTTTGAAAGTGCAGCCTGCAAAGGCACCCATTCAATTTCGGATGGCTTTGCCATGCTGCGCAAATTCTCTTGTGCTCCGCGGAGATCAATAGCTTCCTTATGAGGCAGCACCTCTGGCAGGCCAGCGCCTGCTTCTATGTGGAACAGCAGCTGAGAGAGAGGATGAATGATTACCTCGATATCTGCTGCTGTTGGGGGGCTGCCGAGTTCCTTGAATGCCTCCGGATCGTTCTCCTTCTGCTCAATGATCTCGGTAATCTGCGCAGCCGTGGCAATAGTGCCATCCTCAAGAAATGGGGACGGTAATCCCAACCTGCCTAACTCAGAGAAACTCCCTCGAATGCCATCCAGCGCTTTGTTTAGAAAAGCCGCTGCTGCCTTAGTACGCTGGAAAGCAGAGTGGCAATGAATGAACCTATTTGCCGTCTGAGCTGCGTTATCCCTATCTTCAATACCTGCCCCGGCGAGGATCTCGTCTGAGACCGAGTATAGCTTATTTAACAAGTCCCTCGCCTCAGGAACCTTTTCCAGGATGAAATGCGGGAACTGTTCCATTGTGTCATGGGCCTCCTGATTGAGTTTTAACGCCCTGTCGATGAACCGGAGGGTAGGCTGCAGATTTAGGCAGAAGGCTTTGATTTTCTCCCAGTGAGAAATGTACAATTGCCTGACCAGTGGGATGATATCTGGTTGGGCAAGGGCTGGTAGCAGGGAGGCCTTAAGCGAAGAAATCTCTATGTCTCGTGAAATAAGGGCCTCGGAAAATTCTGCCTTCTTCTTCTTCTCAGAAGCCAACTGCGCTTCATAGCTGTTCATTTGTTTGTGCCAATTCTGTTCAGCTCGAGAGTGGTTAGCCGATTGCTCTTCTAATGAAGCTTTCGCCTCTCGGAGCTCATCTTCTAGCTTGGTCTTCGTTTCCCGGAGCTCCTCCTCCAGTTTAGTCTTCAAATCTTTGAATTCAGCCTCTTTTGTATCTTCTGCTGATGCTGATCTTGTAGGCATTCCATCTCTTCGCCTTTTTTTGCCAGCTTCTGTCTGAACTCAAGGCGGAAGCGTTCAAGCTCTTCTTCCATCGATTGTAAGCTCTGTTGCGCCGCTTGGTTTTGATTCTGCAACTCCTTTAATACGGCTGGGTCGGCTACTCGGGCCTTTGCAATTTTGCCTTGAAGCCTGTTCCTCTCATTCTCTGCTGTTAGCGCCCTTTCTGTCATTCGGGCGACATCCGCCTCTAAGGATTTCTCCTTTGCCTCTAGAAAATTCACCCTGTCCTTGGCTGCCTTGAGCTGTTCATCCTTCTTTTTCAACTGGCGACCAGTCTTTAGGAAATCGGAAGTGACCACCCGTTGTGTCTCCTCCATGATTTTGACTTTATCTTGTGGCCGGGCCATCTTCATGTCCAGTCCGACAGCATAAATATCATAGTCCTCTGGTTGCATTTCTCCCTGAGGCTTGTTTATCCTTGGGTACATAGTTGCAAACTTTAATTCTTGGCGGGCCTCGTCATACGAAGCCTGTACTCTCGGTTCGGCGGGGGCATTGTCATCCTTTGCCCTTCGTCGCCTCATTCTATTTGCACGAGCCTCCTTCCCACAATCTATCTGTGCAATGAACTCAGCTGGTGATGAAACCAGCCCACCTGCGAAGGGAACACCGGAAGGTAGGGCGTAGGGATAGGTAACTTTCATAGGCGCCCGCATTTGCTTCTTCTGGAGGGTGACGGTTTGCGGAGAAAAGTGTGGCATGTTCCATAGCTTAGCCTGGGGGGTTTCAGCCTGGCTGGATAATTGCAACGGCTGAACTGGAGATTCAGTCGTAAGGCCTGTTGGCCAAGGAAAAAAAGTCGCTGCCTGGGGCTCAGTTTGCTGTGGTGGGAAGGGATCTGTAAGCATCTTGGAAAAAGAGTGGGGGCCGATGGGAGGAATATCTTCGGATAGCGAGGTGAGGAAAGTCTGGGCGGCAGCAGTAGGCGTTAGCATGCCTGGAGGGGTGATTATAAACGGTTGGGCTTGCGAATATTGGGCAAACCCCCCGGAATAAGATGGGCTAGAAACAGAGGGTGGAGGGCTCGGACGAATGGCAGGAGTTGCCAATTGAGCAGGAGCGGACGTGAAAGAATGAGATGCAAGAGAGGAAGGAGCGAAATGTACCTGCTGACTGGTCGGCGGTAGCATTTGGATCGTTTGGGACTCGACCGCAACCTCTGGCATTTGACTAGCAGCGGGTGTTTCCCCTTCGGCCGGTTCATGTGAAACTGTCCCGATAACACTTTCCGTGCGTTGTCTTTTCGCGGGGGGACACTCACTAACCTCGGCAGTCGGATCTTTCTGCTGGGGCACTAGCCTGACCGGTTTAGCGGCCCATGTGCGCGTAAGTGAGCTCCTTGATATGTTAAAGCACACATTAGTGCTGACATAGGCGGGATGCTCGGGAGCATCACCTTCCTGCGAAGATATCACCCTCTCTTCCTCCTGCTCATCGGAACCCTCTGCTTCGCTCTTGTTAGCGCTGGACGTCGGGTTGGGATGGCCTTCATCCCAGTGTCTTTCGAATTCCTGGTCGTCCTTCAATTTATTATAAGGAGCCTTCAACTGCCCTGTTTCTTGGCGGTATCTCCAGAAAGCTTTTATTTTTTCATCGTTCCATTCCTCGTCCACTTTCAACTTGTTAAGCATGCTGCGCTCTATCGGAAGGTTGTCCCTGGCCATGGCCACTGGGAAGTAGAACTTGTGCCATGGGCCTCTGGTATCTGGTGTAGGGATTTGTGCCAATTCAACCAGATCTTCATCTTTATCAGTCCGGTTATTACGCCGCTTCTCCCAGTATGGTCGGGAAACATGCGTAACTCTCATATGCGGCTCAGGTAGGTCATTGAAAGGGTTGTAATCCCACTTATCATTTACTAATACTAGCCCTAGGTGTGCCAGCTTGTCGCCTAGCAGCTGATGAGATCGCTTTTTGACAAGTGTTATTGACTTGAAACTCTTCGGGCAACTGAAGAATCCCTTCTTTTTGACCCTTTTGCTGCTACAAAACATGAAATCAATGACGTATACCTGCCGGTAAACCTCCAGCGCGAGCACTCTATCGATGATGCAAGCCGGGAGCAGGAAAGGCCTGTCAATAAAGCCCCTCATTCGAAGGATCGTGAAATCCTTGCCCAGGAACCAGTCGCAAGCGGGGATGTAGCTTTGCAGAAATCCAGTCTGCTCAGTGTTAAGCCGGACGATATCACCCTCTCCGATCAAATCATTCAGGACCGGGGCTATGAAATAGTCCGCGAAGGCATAGTAGTCATATGTTGCGGAAAGGTAGGGTGTCCATGTAGATACCGGCTTTCTTTTATTCTGCTCATCAAAAATTGATAGTGGGAAAAATCGGGCGAAGAAATCCGGATTCTGATGTAGGAACATGTGGACCAAGTAGGAAAGAAATCTAAATTTCGTCTCCGCCTGATAATTCTCTATTTGCTGTATCATTTCCTCGACCATGAACTCGGCAAAATCATACCAGAAAGATTCATGTTGCCTGCGAAACTGTATTGCAGGGCCCAGCTGAAAAGCCTCGATCTTTTCATCAAAATCACGGCCGCAAACAAATGCCAGCATGGATATGGGGTCCTAAAGGTCATCGCGGAATGAACCGCGCAACAATGGGATGCTTGGTGCCTTAGCGGACACAATACCCTTCTTTTTAGTCTCCTCTAATAGGAAATCGGAGCCGGTTTTCATCCTTTTCCATATCTTTTCCCCTTTGCTTGGGCGGAAATATTCGATTTTCTCCTTTCTTGTCCTGGGGTCAGGAATGCATAACATATGCCAGATGGCTTCCTGGCCGATATGAACCCTTAAATTGTGACCCTCAATGCAGTGGGTTTTTGGATTATAGCGTTGAACAGCTGCGTCGACCACCTCCGGGCAATAGTGCACGAATGGGACCATGTATTGTGGCAAACCGCTATACCAGACTCTACTTGCCGTTGCCTTCTCCGCCGCTGGTGCTGATAATCTTGCACAAGCCGCCTCTCTAAGAGACTTAGGGTTCCTAGCAAGCTTTGGATCGTAGATATTAGCCCACTTTTCTCCAACCTTTTTAGGGTTATTCCACTCTTTGGGCTTCTCTAGCTCCTCTGTGTTGGGTCTCCTCACCTTCTGGGGTATACCAGGAGTGGCATACGCTACATCATCGTACACGTAAACCTCGCCGAAGAACGAATAGCCGAATACAGTTCCTGGCTAATCCCTTCCTCTGCTGGCTGAGCTGAAGATTCCGCCATCTTTCTTCGCGGCAGAACTTGAAGGTTCGCTGGCCTTTGAATACGCTTGCACTAGAAATACAGACAGAAAACACTTCGCGCACTCCTTAGCTTTTTGGAAAAAGACTTAGGAACAATAAGCGTTATCATGCAATAATAGAAACTTTCCTCAAGGTGGTAGGCGAGCGCGAGCCCTTGCATTTAATTCGGCATATACCGTTAACTCCACAACTTGTGCAAGATGAGCTGATTGCTTTTTTCGAGGTGGCCGGATTTCATCATTGCTTTTAGGATATCGTGTGATACGCCCTGATTTTTCTTGGAAATTGAGCTTGCAACTAGCCTCCTCGCGTTGTGTTAGCATCTACCGGTAATTAATATCCCAGGCCAGAATGATTATGCCAAGCAAACGATCACTGCCTGAAAGAGATACGAATATCACCTCGGGCTCTGGGATGTGCTTGAGATTTGACACCATAGCATACGGCCATACGTCCCTTCATCAGCAAGTGCCACCCCTTTAAAGC
>VDFB02262074.1:0-11437 GCA_007258455.2 Sequoia sempervirens | reverse complement strand
GACCGCAACCTCTGGCATTTGACTAGCAGCGGGTGTTTCCCCTTCGGCCGGTTCATGCGAAACTGTCCCGACAGCACTTTCCGTGCGTTGCCTTTTCGCGGGGGGACACTCACTAACCTCGGCAGTCGGATCTTTCTGCTGGGGCACTAGCCTGACCGGTTTAGCGGCCCATGTGCGCGTAAGTGAGCTCCTTGATATATTAAAGCGCACGTTAGTGCCGACATAGGCGGGATGCTCGGGAGCATCACCTTCCTGCGAAGATATCGCCCTCTCTTCCTCCTGCTCATCGGAACCCTCTGCTTCGCTCTTATTAGCGCTGGAGGTCGGGCTGGGATGGCCTTCATCCCAGTGTCTTTCGAATTCCTGGTCGTCCTTCAATTTATTATAAGGAGCCTTCAACTGCCCTGTTTCTTGGCGGTATCTCCAGAAAGCTTTTATTTTTTCATCGTTCCATTCCTCGTCCACTTTCAACTTGTTAAGCATGCTGCGCTCTATCGGAAGGTTGTCCCTGGCCATGGCCACTGGGAAGTAGAACTTGTGCCATGGGCCTCTGGTATCTGGTGTAGGGATTTGTGCCAATTCAACCAGATCTTCATCTTTATCAGTCCGGTTATTACGCCGCTTCTCCCAGTATGGTCGGGAAACATGCGTAACTCTCATATGCGGCTCAGGTAGGTCATTGAAAGGGTTGTAATCCCACTTATCATTTACTAATACTAGCCCTAGGTGTGCCAGCTTGTCCCCTAGCAGCTGATGCGATCGCTTTTTGACAAGCGTTATTGACTTGAAGCTCTTCGGGCAACTGAAGAATCCCTTCTTTTTGACCCTTTTGCTGCTACAAAACATGAAATCAATGACGCATACCTGCCGGTAAACCTCCAGCGCGAGCACTCTATCGGTGATGCAAGCCGGGAGCAGGAAAGGCCTGTCAATAAAGCCCCTCATTCGAAGGATCGTGAAATCCTTGCCCAGGAACCAGTCGCAAGCGGGGATGTAGCTTTGCAGAAATCCAGTCTGCTCAGTGTTAAGCCGGACGATATCACCCTCTCCGATCAAATCATTCAGGACCGGGGCTATGAAATAGTCCGCGAAGGCATAGTAGTCATATGTTGCGGAAAGGTAGGGTGTCCATGTAGATACCGGCTTTCTTTTATTCTACTCATCAAAAATTGATAGTGGGAAAAATCGGGCGAAGAAATCTGGATTCTGATGCAGGAACATGTGGACCAGGTAGGAAAGAAACCTAAATTTCTTCTCCGCCTGATAATTCTCTATTTGCTGTATCATTTCCTCGACCATGAACTCGGCAAAATCATACCAGAAAGATTCATGTTGCCTGCGAAACTGTATTGCAGGGCCCAGCTGAAAAGCCTCGATCTTTTCATCGGAATCACGGCCGCAAACAAATGCCAGCATGGATATGGGGTCCTGGAGGTCATCGCGGAATGAACCGCGCAACAATGGGATGCTCGGTGCCTTAGCGGACACAATACCCTTCTTATTAGTCTCCTCTAATAGGAAATCGGAGCCGGTTTTCATCCTTTTCCATATCCTTTCCCCTTTGCTTGGGCGGAAATATTCGATTTTCTCCTTTCTTTTTCTGGGGTCAGGAATGCATAACATATGCCAGATGGCTTCCGGGCCGATATGAACCCTTAAATTGCGACCCTCAATGCAGTGGGTTTTTGGATTATAGCGTTGAACAGCTGCGGCGACCACCTCCGGGCAATAGTGCACGAATGGGACCATGTATTGTGGCAAACCGCTATACCAGACTCTACTTGCCGTTGCCTTCTCCGCCGCTGGTGCTGATAATCTTGCACAAGCCGCCTCTCTAAGAGACTTAGGGTTCCTAGCAAGCTTTGGATCGTAGATATTAGCCCACTTTTCTCCAACCTTTTTAGGGTTATTCCACTCTTTGGGCTTCTCTAGCTCCTCTGTGTTGGGTCTCCTCACCTTCTGGGGTATACCAGGAGTGGCATACGCTACATCATCGTACACGTAAATCTCGGCCGAAGAACGAATAGCCGAATACAGTTCCTGGCTAATCCCTTCCTCTGCTGGCTGAGCTGAAGATTCTGCCATCTTTCTTCGCGGCAGAACTTGAAGGTTCGCTGGCCTTTGAATACGCTTGCACTGGAAATACAGACAGAAAACACTTCGCGCACTCCTTAGCTTTTTGGAAAAAGACTTAGGAACAATAAGCGTTATCATGCAATAATAGCAACTTTCCTCAAGGTGGTAGGCGAGCGCGAGCCCTTGCATTTAATTCGGCATGTACCGTTAACTCCACAACTCGTGCAAGATGAGTTGATTGCTTTTTCCGAGGTGGGCGGATTTCATCATTGCTTTTAGGATATCGTGTGATACGCCCTGATTTTCCTTGGAAATTGAGCTTGCAACTGGCCTCCTCGCGTTGTGTTAGCATGTACCGGTAATTAATATCCCAGGCCGGGATGATTACGCCGAGCAAACGATCACCGCCTGAAAGAGATACGAATATCGCCTCGGGTTCTGGGATGTGCTTGAGATTTGACACCATAGCATACGGCCATACGTCCCTTCATCAACAAGTGCCACCTTTTAAAGCTTAATTAATTAACTTGATTTAATTAAGCATGCCTTGAGCCGTGCTACCATGCGTGTGCCAGCCCAAAACATGAACAAACGCAGACTCGGCCCTCAAGATTGTAGCCAATATACATCACGTTGCTTACGGCGGATTGGCATATGTCTTATCAATTTTCTATAAATAGGCCAGTAGATAGCAAACATACACACTTTGCGTCGAGAAGTGATAGGCAAGTAGAATACTGCTAAGCGAGTCTTTTCATAGGTTAGGTAGTAAGCAGCTTTCGGCATACTTAGCAGATTTAGGAATAGTCTTAGGAGAGATGGATACTCCCATTCGCCTGACCTCCTTCAAATCACAAACAGCATTTGTAGGTGAAATCTCCACCAGGAGGCTTAAGAGAATGACGAAGAACAAGCACTCGCTGGTTTTAGTAGCCATTAAGTGGGTTCACGGCAAAGACTATGTGGAGTATGAAGATAAGCATCGGGTGAACACCGATGTGTGCTCACACTTTGTGGCGTCTATGCTAGACATTTGTGTCCCTCGGCCTCTTGTATTGAAGCTAGTCAAAGAAATCTTCCCGAAGAAGTACCTGAACGGGCTTGGAGAGGTTGTCACGCACGCTGCATATGGAATTGGCCTGCCATCAGCCAGCGACTTACGTCGCTATATTGAAGAAGAAGCTGTCGTGGCTTGGCTACCATTCCTTAGCGGATTCCGCCTGCAGACCCGTGGTCAGCATCAGCAAAGGGTTACCCAGGCTCTTCACTTCCTGTTCAGAAGCTACAACGTGATACCATTCTATGACGTAGAGTGGTATACTGACTTCAGGGACCTGGTGTACCCACCACCGATGACAGTCGCGCTTCATGATGCTGCCAGTGCCGCCGAGGAACCTGTTGATGAGGAGGAAGCGGACACTGTCTTGAATGCGTCGGTTGCTGCTAGCCACTCCTGCGGATAAATGGTTCCCTTGCCTTGGTGTTCGTTGATGTAACCCCTTTGCTCCGTATCAGCCTAATAAAAGGCCAACGTATATATATATGCTCTTATACTTTGTATATTTGAAAATCGGCATTCATGCCATTTTGTAACTCAGAAACATGTATATAAAAATATACGTCTCTTTTTGTTGTGAAATTTTATGCTCCTGTTTGCTTCTGCATGCAATTTTTTCTGGGTTTGCCAATCTTGTATGTTTTGTCTCTATTTACGAGCATACTTTTGTGTTTTAAGAACTCCGGTGCTTTACCCACTAACGATGATAAGCGAATACATAGCAAGTCAATTGGTTTAGCAAAAGGATAGGCCAAAAATAGGAAAGGAAAAAAGAAAAAACGTTATTTACAACTGTACAGGGTAGGGCTTGACGCTTAATGGAACAATTTAAGGTGAATCCCATTAACCAGGATTCCTAGGGGCTCCTGTTCCATATTTTCCAGCTCGAAGGCATTGTGTTGCATGCACCGAATGATCTTGAAGGGTCCTTCCCATAGGCTATCAAACTTACCATGCTGACCTGGCTTCGCAGCCCTGCTGTCGTATTTTAGCACTAAATCTCCACTTTTTAGGCCTTGGTCGGAAGCCTTTTTGTCAAACCACCGTTTGACCACCTGTTGACGGCCAGTCATGGCCTTTAGGGAATTCTCCCTTTTTTCTTGTACTTCTAATAGTTCGGCAAGCCGAACTTCCATGGCGTCATTTTGTTCTATCTCAAGAGATTTCAACAACTGTATCGCCGGAATTTCCATAGAGATAGGTAGCAGCGCTTCTTTCCCATATACTAGCTCATAGGGCGAAGTCTTGAGGACTTGTTTAGGAGTTATGCGGTTGGCCCAGAGTGCTTTTCGGAGATTTTTGTGCCATTCCCTTTGGTGTTCTGAGCCCACTTTTTTGAGGAGTCGGACTAAACTCTTGTTTGTTGACTCGGCTAGGCCATTTCCCTATGGATAATAGTTTGAAGATGTTTTAAGGAATATGCCATTTTTTAATGCAAAGTGACATACCTTTGTGCCTACAAATGCCCTAGCATTGTCCGAAATGATCATCTTCGGAGGGCCGAACCTCGTCACCAGAGCCTCGAGGAAGTCCACAATCTCTACCTCTGTTGCCTCTTTAAGGGGAACAGCTTCAGCCCACCTTGTGAAGTAGTCTGTAGCTGTTAAAATCCATTTATGTCCGGAACTGGAAACCGGGTTGATCATTCCGATAAAGTCCAAGCCCCATTGAGCAAATGGTTCATCCGCCACGATAGGTTTGAGGGGCATCGCTGAATTCTTCCTTCTGTCGGAGAATAACTGACATTTTTTGCAAGTCTTTACCAGAGAGTAGGAATCATTGAAAAGTGTGGGCCAGTAATATCCAGCCCGTAGGACCTTGATGGCTGTAGTTTTAGCGGATAAATGTCCACCTTTGTCGCTATTGTGAAATGCGTCGAGGATCTTCTGCGCCTCCCCTGAAGTAACACATCGTAGGAGCACACCATTAAAATTCCTTTTGAAAAGGACTCATTCTATCAGCGTGTATCCGCAATTCTAGAGCCGGTAATACCTTCTTTTCTGGGATGAGAGGCCTGGCGGGTACCTTCCGGTTCGCATGAAATTCATTCTATCTTTCAGCCAATCGTCCTCCGATCCCGATCCGTTTATCAGGACAAGTTCTGACTGTTCCTCTTTAGCAGGCATCTCTACTTCCTGTGTCATATACTCACACAGACCTCTGCCTTTAATAGTCCTGGTGGGCCTGACCTCAATGTCATATTCCAGGATCTTAGTGATCCAATTAGCCCTTTTTCTGTGATTTCTCCCTCCATGATGTATTCCCGCACACTAGAATGTGCGACATATACCAGGACTTTGCTACAGGAAATTAGATGGCGGAACTTTTTAAGCCCCTTCACTATAGCGAAAGCTTGTCTTTCAACGAAGTTATAATTCACTTCATATTCCTTTAAGGTTCGGGAATAGAAAGCAACTGGATGCTCCCCTTTTCCTTCTCTATCCTTTTGAGTCAGAACAGTAGCGATACTTGACTTGCTACTGAAAACATACATTATAAAATCTTTATGTTGATCTGGATTGATCAACACTGGGGCTGATGAGATAGCTTCCTTGACCTTCTCAAATGCCTCCCTCGCCTCCGTTGTCCACTTGAAAATTTGATCCTTTTTCAGCATTAGGGTGATCGGCCTAATCATTCCCGCAAAATCGGAAATAAATTTACTGACGAAATTTACTTTGCCCAGAAAAGACTGGACACCTTTCTTATTCACCGGGAGAGGAAGCTCCTTTATAGCCTTTACTCGTTCCGGGTCAATTGAAATACCTTCCTTCGACACAACATGTCCTAACAGCTTACCCTGAGGTACTCCGAACACACATTTCCTCGGGTTTAAGGAAATCCCGAACTCTTGGCACTTTTGAAACACCAACTCCAGATGAACGAAATGATCATCTTTAGATTTGGAGAACACGGTAAGATCATCCAAATAGATTAGGATAATCTTATTGATCAGCTCGCTAAATGCGACGTCCATAGCTCTCTGGAAGGTTGCCCCTGCATTAGATAAACCAAAAGGCATTTTAGCATATGCAAACGTCCCCCACTTGGTGGTGAACGTAGTCTTGTGCTGATCTTCTTCTCTTACTCGAATCTGGTTATAGCCAGAGAAGCCATCCAGTAGAGAGAACATTTCCGATCCTGCGACGGTTTGGAGGATCGACTCCATAGAAGGCAAGGGATAGTGGTCCTTCAGAGATGCTTTATTTAGGTCTCGGAAATCTACGCATAAGCGTATATCACCATTCTTCTTTCAGACTGGTACCAGATTTGATACCCAAGTACTATGTTTAATTGGGAAAACAATACGCGACTCAATGAGCTTGGTTAGCTCTTGTGCCATCAAGGCTTCAACTTTAGGGTTGACCGGCCGCTGTTTCTGTCAGATTGGCTTCGCACCTTCTGTTAGCTCAATAGTATGTTGAATGATACCAGGATCATAACCTTCCAGATCATCGTAGGACCAGGCTACTACTCCATATTTCTCACAGAAATTCATAAGCCTTTCTCTTGCTGTGAGACATCTTTTTCGACCCGAAGGTTCCTGTCATCGGAGACCCGAAGATTCTCATAATCACCTTTTTCCGCCACGAACTTCCTCTTATCATTTCGGGCGTCACTACAATCGAAATTTTTTTCGAGAGTAACCAATCCTTTCGGAAGCTTATTTGATTTCAGCTGCATAATTTGTCCCTCGTAGGCCTCAGCGATCTTTGGTTGGAGTTGATCGGCAAATTTCCCTGAGTGTTGAATAAACGAGGCGATGTGTTCATCGCTCTCAAAGACTTGCCAACTTTGGTCATTATCGGGTATTGCTGGTCTAACCAGCACTCGTACTGAATATTTGTTCCGAAGCCAGTCGGAGACAGGATCAAACTGAGCTCCGATTACTGCCATGCGGTCTGCATCGCCATTCTGCACTCGGGGGATGGTCAGGATGTTGAAAGCTTCAAAACTTTCTATAAGGTCCTAGATTCGATGCCGATAGGATCTCATGCAGATATTCTTTGCTGCTGAGACTCCTCGGACCTGATTAACTACCAGTTCTGAATCTCCGAATACAATCAATTGCTTGATACCCATTCGTTCCGCTAGGCTTAGGCCTTGGACTAGACCCTCATATTCAGCCTCATTATTTGAACAAGCAAATTGGAATCGGAAGGCCCTCAGCAACTTTTCATTCTGTGGGGATATTAGACATATCCCTGCTCCAGCTCCAACTTTGCTCCTTACTCCGTCGAAATATAATGTCCACAGCTCACTTGCTTGGTCATCGTCGGGCTCTTTGACGACCTTCGGAAGAACTTGGTCTTCGTCATAGATCACATATGTGCCTAAACCGGTAGCATGATAATTTCCGAAGGGATCATTATTTATATGTTCACTCAACAGAGCATCTTCGCTATCACTTCGGTCTCCGTTGACCTTCTCCTCCTCCAGCAGTTTGACATTGTACATGTCTTGCTTGGTGATGGAGGTATGTGCGGCTTCAAAGTTAATCAGGGCCTCATTCGCCACATGTTCAGAATGCAGAGCCTCCAATTCTATCTTCATCTTTGCACCATGTTTGGTTCTAAGTATTAGATGTGACCAATCTAAAGACAAATAACCGCCCACCTTTGAAGTAAACTCTCGAGATAGGCAAAGACCAAACATTGGCGGAACATCTATGATCACTGTATCTTGCGGGACCGTAATACTGGGGCAGGCAAATAGAGTCAGCGGAAGTGCTTTGATGACACCCACAGTATCAACCTTATTTCCATCTAGCTGCATCACCCCTTTCTTCATAGGTTCGTAGCTGAGTCCCAAGGCTTCGGCTATTAGTTTTGGCATAACCGTGGTACTAGCGCCAGAATCATAGCGTTGTGTAATAGTTTCTCCCCTATAATGAGAGTCAAGAAGAAGGGTTGAGGTTTTGGCCTACCTCCGCCTTCCGCATGGGATTCCATCGCTTTGTTTGCGACAACCTTAGTTGGTGGCATTTGATAAACTGCCTCGGTACTGGCCAAAGGCTCGGTTAGTGTTGGGTCCATCTGTTGCTGAAGCGCTTTTTGGAGTATGGTCTTCTGCTCCGGGATAGCTAGAATGTCCCATAAAGACATATTAGCAGGTGATTTCTTCAACTGCTCCACCACATTAAGAGGTGAGGAGCTCGGAGATTTCTGCTCCTTGGCTTTTGTTATAATAATTTCCTTCCGCCGTTGAGGAGACAAGGATTCGGTCAGCCCACCAGGAATTTGATCTGAAACATCTTTGCATTGCAGAATGTCCGAAAGTGAAACAACGGCCTCACCGGTGAATCTTCTCTTGGAGCGTGTATTATAGTCAGACTTTACCCGCGGCATTTCGGCAGTGGATGTGTCATTTGCAAACACCATTTCCTCGTCTTCCATCCATGAGAAGAGCGCATGATCAGGAACAATGTCGGACTCTTGCTCTAGGGACATTCCTTGTATTTGCGTGGTAAGGACCGCATTCTCCATTGCCGGGGCATATCTATATTCTTCGTTCTCAGTCGCAATACCTTGACTATGTTGCTCTGCTATCCTTTGTTGTAAGTTGTCGCGCGGACAATTTCGGGGCATATGCGCATCGTTGCAAGGGAAGCACCATGGATTGATGTCATCAATAAGATTGTTTTGTCCTGCGGTTAATTCTCTGCTAGAGCTTGGCGACGCTCCTGCCAGTGGCGTAGGCACCGGAACTATTTGGTTCATAGCCGCCGTTGGTGAGTTAGTGCGATGCGCATTCTGATATTGATTCTGCTGATAGGTAGGCCGCCCACCTTGATAGTTCTGATACGCAGGCCGCGGAGGCATTGCTTGATTCCGCTTGAGCGTTGTTATATCATTCGCCATAGTCTGTAGCATCTCCTTGAGGTCGCCCATCTCATTCTTCGGAGAACTCAATGTAGAGGCCAAGTTTTCAGGAGCGGCTGTATATGAGTACGCTGACTGGGGAGTCGCTGGCGCACTGGTCGACGCCACCTCTTGTGCTACGTTTGATATCTCAGGAAATATCAGCATAACAGGTCGAGGAGGCAATTTTTCGCAGTCTATCAAGTGATTTTCTGCTTTGATAGCGGTGGCATATGCATCTGGTAGAGTGGCTCCTCCCAGAGACTTGATCATCATAGAAATGTCGGGATTGATGGACTTCAGATAGAACATGAATGCCAAATCTGGGGTTGGGCGGATGGTCACAGGAATCCTCCGCCAACTTGAGTGAAATCGGGCATTGAAGTCCGTCAGA
The DNA here is from genome assembly GCA_007258455.2 of Sequoia sempervirens. Classification (NCBI taxonomy): domain Eukaryota; kingdom Viridiplantae; phylum Streptophyta; class Pinopsida; order Cupressales; family Cupressaceae; genus Sequoia; species Sequoia sempervirens. The sequence continues at coordinate 2,049 of VDFB02262074.1, read as the reverse complement.
GCCTCCTGGGGTGCTCGTTTGATGACGGATAACTGATAATATAGCGAAGAACGATCTCCGTCATTTGAAAACCTTTCATAGAATGGATCTCCGAGGTCATCCCAAGTGCGAATGGTATTAGGAGTCAGTGTTCGGTACCACTCCAGGGCCTTGCCTTTGAAGGACGCAGCAAGGAGCCTCAGGGCTACATTCTGCGCCGTGATACCATGTACTAGGCATACATCCGCTACATCCTGCAAATGCTCTGCTGGCGTTTTTGTGTTATCTCCGGCGAATTTGGGAAGAGCTTTCAGGGCCGAAACCGGAATGGCACCCCAAACAGCAGGTGCTACCGGAGCTACAAGGGGACTCCCAGCATCCCATGCTACATAATTTCTGTTCGCGGCTGGCAACATGGTGAGAGGAAAGGGTGGTGGGAATGGAACGGTTACTAACTGATTTGCGGCCTGGACTGTCCCTAATGGAGGCACTAGTAAACCTGGGTTATTTGCAGTCTGGGATCTAGTTACAGGCCGATGGCTCATACACCCCTTTTAGAAACGATTTCGTGGTTTGGGTCCCGCCGTGCGAGAAAAAGGACAAGCTGGTGGCCTTAAAATTGGCTTGAGATAGCGGTGCCTTTATGGGGCTTCCGGTTCAAGGGGGGACCCGCTGGCATGGCGAGGTGACCTCGGTTTTAAAGAAGCCGACTTCTTCTATATAATGGTTTTGGAAAGGGAAAAGGAAGCAGATATAATAAACAAACACTAATCTAAGGCGATGCGCCAAAGCTTTCTGATAGGCACGATAAATCATAGACTCAAGGGCCTGAATGTTATTGATATGTTCCAAAACATCGGAAGTTCAAAGCAATAGCATAAATAGTTCATTCAATTGACATAAAACAGTATCGCATACATTCTTACTGCTAAGAAGAGTCATTAAGACATGATTTAGACCAGCAAGTTTGCATTCAATATATAGAAGTCTCCTCAAATGAAATGTTTAAGACAATAAAAAGCACAGTTCATAGTTTAATCAAGACATAAAAAGCAGAAAGGCCGAACAATAGGCACAGTCTGAAAGTATCTTGCAAATAAACATGCAAAAGAGGCCTGGCGTCTCTTGCTAAAACCAGTATTCTTCCTGTAAAATCTTGGACCATTTTCCCTCAACAGAGGGAGTATATATAGCCGGAGAGCAAAATCCCACCGCCTGGAGAGTTGTAACAGAATGATTCCACAATCCCCGTAATGATGCCCGGATAAGAATATTCCCAATGCCGTTATGAGAGCAGCCAATCAGGGTACAACATCCAGTTGGTTAGTTACAGGCGTGCCCTTTTGAAATGATGGCAGTGGTCCCAACCAGGCTTCGAAGCGACGAGTGTCGTCCACCGCCTTAGAGAACCATGGCGAGCAGCAGTCAATGACACCATCCCGCTCGGCCATCTCATAGCTTGCTTTGATAATCGATGTAAGGCACGTGGCAGCAAACCGCGGACCGAATGAAAACTCCTCCTCCATTGACCGGGAGCTTGCGGAGAAGTGACACATGTTCAGGGGACGGAGGCTACTTTGAAAACGGGGAAAGGCCGCATGAAAAGGGGGCGAAAGACGCGTGGCCGCGTTTCGCAACCCATGGTGCTCTCGTCCCTGCTGTTGTTTTAAAAACCGCGAACCGCTGACATGTGAGCGAGGGTAGGTCCCGCCAGGAAATAAAGAAGGCCAATAGAAATCCTTCGCAGCCCACCGTAGCATACTCTACTCTTGCTAGGGAAAGATTGCGCTACACCGCCACGTACAAAGATGTGGGCCCCGTTTTGCAACCCGTAGGAAACATAAAGCAACAGAAAATGAAGAACCCCGCAGGCGAGACACGTGGGCGCCCAGCGCAGCCTTTCAAGAGCCGAACGGGGAGCCGCTTGCCGAAGTTGCGAAGCAAGGAATGCACAACGGGGGAGATCAAAACCTGCCGGGAAGCCGAAAAAGACACGGAGACGCGCAGGCCAGCGCACAAATATATGCAAAAAAGGGAACCTGAAGGGAGCTGCTTGGAATATTATTTCAA
>VDFB02262073.1:0-45560 GCA_007258455.2 Sequoia sempervirens | reverse complement strand
CATCCATTATCCCTTCCCTCTTTTGACCTTAATAAGGATGGGGCAAAGTATTGAAGCATTATTTGGATAATTTTAATATGTCATATATTCAACAAATACTCTAGGATTCTATCCCTATTTATATTATTGTAAACTATCAAAGTTTATGAAACAAGTTTCATAATTGGAAGTTTAACAATATCATAAAGTATCAAAAGATTTCAACAACTATTTTACCATAGAATCATGAATGACATATATAAAGTGGATAATATTTCCTTTAAGGAACATAATCCTTGGAGATCACATCTTGAATTCCTTTAGTCATCCCGTATTAATCAATCCCATCTTCCATCCTAAAATCCCTTTATCACTCAATCCATCTAATTCTACATTAATTTTTCTTATTAGACATATGTTATCATTTTAAATGGTTACAATAGTGAGACACCAATCCCATCTAGAGTATAAAGAATACTACACAAAAAACAATCTAATGTAGCAATCTATCCAAACTTCCATGATAATGCAATCAAATATATGCAGCTAATAAATCTAGAACCCATCCAAAGTAATTCATAGGTCTTGTCCTTAGCCTTACTAAAATCCATTTTTAGCTTTAAAGAAGTCATTATGGATTCATTGGGATATGTTGTCCCCAATCTAACAATAGCTTTATTGGGATGTGTCCTTCCCAATATAACACCTAGAATGTGCCATTTCTTAATGGTATAACAAAGCTAGATCATAATTGTTTTTAATCTGAACTGCACCCTTTGTTGAATGAATGAATTCGACTACTCAATGAAAACATGAGAATGGCTTCAAGGTGTGGGACTTTGCTAGATGAAGCCAAACCTCATGATTAAGCACAAGTTTTCTCTCTTAACTAGGTACAAAATGTTTATCTAGATCAAACACTTGATTAAACTAAAACTTAATATTATTTTGTTTAGTGTTGAGGAAAAGGTGAAGAAGCAATGCTTAAATAGAAAGGGGTGGTGCATCAGTGTTTAGAGTGTTTCCTACTTTTCTCACCATATCACAGAGGAGAAAAATAAATTATAGAGAGACACATAAATATTTGATTTGCATTACAATAGATTTGAAGGTAAGGATTAATAGATACTATAAGAGAAGGAAATCCATAGTAACTTCCTATAACCAAACTTTACACAACATAAGTATTTAGAAGAATCAAGTACTCATTCACACATGGAGAAAACAAATCATATAACATGTTAATGAGATATATGAGGTTATGAGATAAATTTCTATTAAATTTGAGGCTTAAAGTCAGTTATAGTTGTAAAAATGCAAATAATGTATGTCTGCTAGAGAACCAAGAATAACTTCCCTTAAATGAGCAACAAGATTCCTTTTAAAGATCTCCAATGGAAAAAGGAGGGTGAGAGAGAAAATGTCATGAGAAGGAAACCCTAGCCAATTTCTACCAACCTAACATATCTATAGAAAAAATATGATTGCATCCATAAAAATTATTCCAAATCCTTTTGTCATATGATGCATTGGTGAATCTAATGAGAGAAGTACAAAGAACCTTGCAAAATCTATTGAAAATCATCTCTAGGAATGGATATTTGACAAAAATATTTTTAAGGAATCAAGTGTGGCACCACTTTTCCCCTTGGGAATCTATGGAAGTGTATTAAAATTGGTTTTGTACCTCCATGTATCAAGTTGAGGTAGTTAAGAGAGTCAATAAAATATTAATGGTGTCTCTACATTTTGGTCTCTTTGTGGAAAGTATACCTTCAACTGGGTATGTTGTTTTATGGGAAATGGTTGAATTAAGCTATATGAAACATTAGTTTCTATTGGTATTTTGGAACCTTAGATACTTCAACTGATATGTACTACTTGACCTTTGAAAGGTTCACATATATTTTCTTTCCCAAACCCCCCTTGCTTGATTTTGGTCACATATATTTTCTTTCTCAAACCCCCCTTACTTGATTTTGGTCTTTATCAAGATCATGTGGGTCAAGGACCTCAATCAAAATTGTGAGTAAAACTTGTGGAACTACAACAATGTATGGTTCAGATGGAAAGTCCCAAAAATGATGTCAACAAAGAGGTATGATGGCATCACCATGATGCCATGTTATAATGTCATTAAGATAATCTCATCAAGGTTGGATCATGGAAGGATGACATCATCAAGGTGGGGACATGGAGTAGAAGTGGATATGTGGAAAATAAAGCTCCATCAAAATTGTCCCTTTGAGTAATTTAAACTAGTTCACTCAAAATAACCCACAAATGTAGAATATTTGTCACTATTGGGTCTAGGTGTAAAATCCATCAGTATTGGACCATGCAAGAAGGTGGGATCCAATCACCCATAAAATATATACTTAGTCAAAACCATAATTCAATAGGTTCCTGTGGAAAAATCCATCATCAACTAAAACTTTGAAGTTGGATGGTTCACTTGAAATCACCCACAATGCCTGTTGCAAGAATGGAAAAGAATGAAGGTGTTGTCACTGATGTCAACTGGTCAATTGGTTATCAATTGGTTGTTGTTGTCATTAATTTCATGGTTGCAAATTATTGGCTATATGTGTTAAGGATATTGAGAAAATTGTATTGAATATAAAGGTTGCAATTTTTTAATGGTTGCTTCAAGTTTTGCCTTGGGATTGCTCCTATGTGTGGTTCATATATGTTGGTCATGGTTGTTGGAAGTTGTTATATCTAGATTTTTGGTTCCTAATTCATTGTACAGTGCAATTTATGTTCACCAGTTGTGAACTATGGTTTTTTGTGTTCTGGTTGAGGTCCAAGAGAAAACTTGTTGGTCTGGGGGTGATCCCACAATAGTGGTTTACACTTTTTGGGACATCCTATTTTTTTTTGAAATCACATATTTTTAGAAAATATAATGATTTATGCCTTGAAAAGTTCAATTTAAAGGATTTCAATTGAATACGGTTTGATCAAACAACCTTAGATCAAACCCCCTTAGATAGAACCCTGCTAGTTTTAAACGATACCTATAACAGAGTCTCATTTACACCTGTCAAAATGTTGATAAAAAACTACTTTTGATTTAAATACCTTTAATGGGATCAACTAAATTCATTTTAATATTTTTTTTTGTAAGTATGTAGTCCTTATTATAAGCTTCCCAAAAAGTATAATTTTAAATATATTTAATATTATTATTATATTTATTTTTATATTTCTTCTAAATATAGGTTTTTCATCAAAAATCAAGCTCTCTCTTCTACACATGTGCAAGAATAGTATATTACCAAAAAAATTATGAAAAATATGTTTGTGCTAGGTATTGATGTCCTTGATCCAACAAAAAAAATAAAATTGAATTTCGATACATACAAAAAAAGTTATGTTGTATACAATGTGCCTATGTCTAAATTGTAATTGGTTTAACTTCAAAACTTAATTAAGAAAAAAATATATAATAAAACACTATGAAACCAAATGAAAGTGCTAGATATCAAAGTTAAAAATTTAAATTAAAAAAATAGAATTTTATCCTTCATAGAAAAGAAGTTGTGTTGTATACAGTGAACACTCTTTAAAAATGGTGTTTACTGCTAAAAACTAGTTTTCGAATGAGATGGAAAAAGAAATGCAATCTATTTCTGATTTTTTCAAAAAATAATATATTTAGAATCTATAGACAAAATTTCACAAATAACTAGTTTACATCATCTTCAAATTCCTCATGGTTTAGCAGCTATATGTGCTCAAAAGTGAAGATTTTATTAAAAAAAAATCAGTTCAATTTCTAGTTTGGCCAAAAATTGTAAACCACTATTGTGGGATCACCCCCAAATTTCTCTTTGATGAAGTCTTATGATTTGTGATTCTAGAGTTGAGTTGTTATGTTTTTATTGAAGATAAATTCAGTATCTGGAAGGATCGTGCTTAATTGTTCTATGTGTTTTACACTAGTTTGGTCGACCTTGTGTTAAACACTATCTTTGAAATTGATGTAGTATGTTGGATCTATTTGGGTCTTCACCAAGCATGTGTTTGGATCGCTCTCATTCTAATTCCACCCTAGGATGTTTGGGCCCCGACCTAATTTGAATTTAATGTTAGATGGCCGACTTTGGATATGTTTCAAAGTTGAATATGGTATAAATGCAAGATGAGTTAGTGGTGAAATGATGTACAAAGAGAGATAAGTGCAAAGAAATAGAGTAGATAGATGCAAGATTGATGTGAATCATTGAATTTGTGTGATCCGAGTGTGGAAAATAAGTGTGACGCCTAAATTTTTAGTTTCCAGATGTTGTGAGCAGAAGGTGTACTCTATCATTCACGCATGTTTGCGAGTGGTTGAGCAAATTGTGGTGGATTTCCTTGTTGCATTGAGATTGTCTTCTCTTTGTAACATGTATCTTCTATCTTTTTTGTATCTCTATGGCAGTGAGCCCTCTGGGTTGTCAGCCCTATTGGATAGTGAGTCCTGATCTAGACTGTGAGTCCTTGCTTTGGTAGTGAGACTTTTGTAATCATTTTGATATTCTCTATAGTAAGAGTTAATCCTCATTGTGGTTTTTCCCTTATTGGATTTTCCAAATAAATTTGGTGTTGTGTTTGTGTGATGGTTTTTAGTTTATGCACTTGCACTTAATGTTTAATCATTTAAGTAGTGTTGAGGAGTAGTTCCAGTGAATGATTTAAATGTTTTAATTTGTGACAACTGATTCACCCTCCCTTCTCAGTTGTCTTATTCAACAATTGGTATCAGAGCTTGGTTCCTTGGAGAAGAGCTTAATCACTTAAGGAAGGTATGGGATGGATAGAAAAGTTACTCATGATTATTTGAGGTTTGATGGAACTAATTATGCTATCTGGAAAATATTGATGGAATAATATTTGGAGTATTATTGATATGATGTGGAGAAAGCTTACAAGAATCCGTACACTCCTCCTGCTAATGGTCTAAGTGCAACTAATGAGATCAAGGCACATGAAGTGAACAATAAGGTGAAGTACATTTTGAAGAATAGTATTGTACATTTCGAGTTGATTAAGGTTTAGAATCTGAAGACTACTAAGGAAGTCTGAGATGCTTTGGAAAGGGCACATGAAGGTGACGAAAGGGTCAAAGAGGAAAAATTGTAGAATTTGGAAACATAGTTTGAGCTTCTACATATGTCTGAAGATGAGAATGTTAAAGCTTATGTACAGATATTGGATGAGATAGTAGCTAGAATGTGAGGAACTAGTGCTAGTGTAGATGAAACCAAGATTTTAAAGAAGGGTATGTGCAGGATCATGATGGGCCAAAAAGTGGTGATGTGATGGGTATGTGGATGATGACCATTTTTTTACCCAAAATTGATGAATCAAAAAGGGTTTTTAAATTACTTTTAATTTAATAAATAATTATTATTCATTTTCTATTTGAATTACGACTAAAGTCTTGATTGATAAGCTGATTGAAATACATCTATATAGCTTTCAAACAGTATCACATTTTTTGAATCAAAAACATGTGCCACATTCTATGCTTCGCATACTATATGATTAAAAAAAATGAATTTCATGAAGTTTTGACAAAGTTAAGGTGGTCAAACATACGAGTTTTTTATATTTTTTTAAAATTTGTAATAAAAAAATCATAATTAATTATTTAATTGGAAAAAAATTACAAAAAAATATGCATCACATTCGGACATGAGTCCTCTTATTATATCTAAAATATATTATAAAAAAATATTATCATTTTATTGTGGTTAGAGTGGTTAGACACACACCTACTTATTTTTTCCTTGAAATTTAAGTACTACTACATTGAAATTTTAAATTTTCACCAAATAGATTTTATTTTAAAAAAAATAAACCTAGTAGTGTAGAAACTATATTCAATTTGCTATAGATTCTATTCTTACATATTTTTGAAATAATATAGATAAATTTTTCAAATTTTTATGTCAAGTTGCCTAACTCTAATTTTTTTGAATTTTTTGCCACTTAAGGGCCTATTTTTTCCATGATGATCTTGCACATACCCAGAAGATTCTTAGCATTCTCCTGAATGCTTATAGCGAAAAGGTGTGTGCTATTAAACAAAGTATAGATTACAAGACTTACACTAAAGATCTGTTGTTGGGTTCTCTGGCATCTTATGAGATGAGAAAGTCAAATTTGAGGAATGGATGCAAATCACAGACTACCTTTAAGGTTACAAAAGTTGAAGATTCAGATGAAAAAAATCTTGATGAAGTAGAGGTGATGTAGGAGCATCCAGGTAGACTAGCAATTGACATCAACCAAAAACAAGCTTTAGGTTGAATTTTAGTTTTTGTGTATTTTGGGGTTCATTTGACATCTCTCAACTTTGGAAAGCTCTTTTTGTGTTTAGATTTGCATAAAATCATTTTTTGTCAAATCATCATTTTAAGGCTCCACAAGTAGTTTTTGAAAATTATTTCTAGAAAACTTGTAAGGATTGGAGTAAAATACTTTGGTAGTGGTATTCATAGAGGTGGCATGTGAAATGTGCAAAAGGAATCAAAGTCATACCTTTTCCAATTTGGGAGATTTTAATACTAGAAGTTTGTTAAAATAATTTTAGCAATTTTCAAAAAGTTTAAAATTTTAAAATTCATGAAGGTTTGGGAAAAATAATTTTGCAAGGGTCCATGGAATCCCATTCCAAGCTTCCATGTGATTTTTTTTGCGAATTGGATAACTTTCATTTTTTACGCCTCCTAGCACCCAATTCCGCACTTCCAAAGCACTAATTTGATTAATTTTATTTTGGAAAGGTATCATGGAGGACATGGAAGTAAAATATTATTTTTTATTTCATATTTAATTGTTTACCTATTACATAAATCATATGGGGGCATTTGGAACATAAAAGAGGTAAAAAATCAAGATTTTAGAGTTTTTAAAATTTCCTTAATAGAGAAAAATGCCCCTTGAGTAAAGAAAACATTTGGAGGAGTTACTAGAAGTTAAAATTCATCATTTAAATCTGAATAAACATAGTATATGTAGAGCTCTTCTTGGGGGGAGAGTGGGGAGCCCATTCAGGAGCAATAATTGATGATTTTCAATGCATTTTTTAGGGGTTTTTGAAGAAAAACATGGGAAGAAGTTTGTGGGGAAGGGGAAGGAGAAGATATGCCTCTATAGAGGTATCATTGGGAATTTTGTGTTGTAGGGTTGAGCAGCACCAATGAAGAGAAGATAAGGCACCGGTGAGTGAGAGGTGAAGAGAAAGATGAGAGCTCTATGAAGGTTTAAATAAAGATAGCTTGGGGCAACAAGAAGAAGCTACAAGAAGAGCCATGGTTCATTTTATCTTGTGTGAAATTTTTTGTATGCTCTATCATGGCATTTCATTTTTCCATTTGATGTAATTGTCATGAGTTGATTTGATGTAATAAAAATTTAGAATTTGTTTGCATATCTTTGTTTTTGTATTGTGGGTGTTATTTGTTGCAGCAGAGCCTACATTGCATTGTGGGTTTTTGTGAGCAGTTGGTTGTTTGCATCAAGCGGCTAACTTTGTGAGAAGGATGAAGAAAGGCTCTAGAAAGTATGAAGGTAAGTTACCCTTTAAATTCTTTAGTTGCATGGAGAAATAGGCCATTATGTTGAAAAGTGTTTGGAAAGAGCTAAGAGGAATAAACACAGATATGAGAAAGAAAGGAAAGGTAAGAAGATCAATATAGCATATTATGTGAATAAGAATGCTAGTATATCTAATGAGGATTCTGATATGAAGATCCTAATGACAATGAATTATTTTTCTTGGATATAAAGGATGAACCTACTTCTACTAATTATGAAAAAATATGTGAAGGAATGCACTCCAGAGGAGAAAAATGAAGGTATTGTAATCTCTTCCCTAACTGCTAAACAAGAAAAGAACTATAATTGGGTTGTTGACAGTGGTTGGTCACATCACATGACTTGTGATAAGAGTAAGTTTTTTGAACTTTAAAAATATGATGGAGGCTTGGTTATGTTTGGAGATGATACTAGTGCTAAAATTTGTGGGATAGGTTCAATAAGTTTTGATGGAAAGCATAATATTGATGATGTCTACTATGTTAAGAGCTTAAGGCATAATATTTTGAGTGTTGGAAAAATGTGCAGTAAAGGATATAATCTTGCGTTTGAGGATGAGAGATGTGAGATCAGAAAAGAATTTGGAGCAGTGATTTCTAAAGGAAAGAAATTTGAAGGAAATATCTATCAACTTAAAGGTGTTGATGGATGATGCTTTATGTCTCAAATTAATGAAAATTGGTTTTGGCATAAGAGAATGTGTCTCATGAATTTTGATAACTTGGTGAGGATTAGTGCAGTTCAGGCCATGAGAAATTTACCAAGGATTACAAAGCCCGTCAATGTTATTTGCAGGAATTGTCAATTTGGAAAGCAAGCTAGAAGCCATTACAAATCAAAGGAACAATCTACAACTGGACTACTAGATTTAATTCATACAGATCTCTATGGTCCGACAAGAGTGAGAAGTCTACAAGGTGAAAGGTACTATATTCTTTTGATTGATGATTATTTTAGATATACATGGGTTACATTTCTTAGAGAGAAATTAGATGCATTAGATAGATTCAAGACATTCAAAGCTATGGTTGAAAATGAAGTAAATTTGAGGATAAAATGCTTAAGGTCTGGTAGAGGTGGAGAATTGACCTCCCATGAGTTTAATTTATGTTTTGTGAAGTACATGGAATAAAGAGATGGTTATTTGCTCTGAGAACTTCTTAGCATAATGGAGTTGTTGAAAGAAAGAAGAGAATGGTTCAAGAGGCTACTAGATCAATGATTATTGGGGTTGGTTTACCAGAAATCTACTAGAAAGAAGTTATTCATACTATTGTTTATGTATTCAATCGAGCTCAAGCAAGAGAAAACAATAAAAAAACCCCCTATGAGCTATGGTTTGGAAGAATTACTACTATTAAGTATTTCAAGGTATTTGGAAGAAAATGTTATACTAGAAGAGATGAAGAAACTTTAAGAAATTTTGATGCAAGAAGTGATGAAGGAATTTTTCTTGGATATTCTACTAAAAGAAAATCCTAGATAGATGTTTGAATAAAATACTAAGAAAGATTGTAGAAAGTGCAAATGTTAAGGTTGATGAAACAATGAAGAATTCAATTGACATTGATGGATATGTATCTAATGAACCTGATTGCATAAGAATTGAAGAAACTATGGAAGAACAGAAAAGGGATGAGCAAGAGAAGCATAATGAAGAAAATGAAAGAGAAGAAGAAGCATCAGTGGTGTCCCCTAAGAAACCTAGATATGTGTAGAAGAATCATTCAGAAAGATAGATCATTGGACATAAGACAAAAGGGGTATTGACAAGAAGCAGAGCTACTACTAAAGTAGATCTATGTTTATTTTTTCAGATTGAACTAAAGACAAGAAGTGAAGCATGTAAAGATGAACATTGGATGGAAGCTATGAAAGAAGAACTTATGTAGATTGAGAAGAATCAAAGTTGTGAATTGGTCCCAAGACTGATAGAAATAAAAAATTATTGGATCAAAGTGGGTATTCAAAAATAAGTTGAATGAGAATGGAGAGGTGGTTAGAAACAAAGCAAGGCTTATGTGTAAAGGCTACTCACAAGTCGAAGGAATATATTATTAGGAGACTTTTGCTCTGGTGGCAAGAATGGAGGCTATATGGATGCTCTTAGCATTTGCTTCTCATAAAGATTTCAAGGTTTATCAGATGGATGTCAAGTCCGCATTTTTGAATGGTGAGCTAGAAGAAGAGGTCTACATGGAACAACTAGAAGTATTTCAGTTGTTAGATCAACAAAATATGTTGTGAAAATTGAAGAAAAACTTAGATGGATTGAATCAAGCTTCTAGAGCTTGTTATGCAAGGTTAGACATGTATTTGATTCAACAAGGTTTCAACAAAGGTACAGTAGATAGTAATCTATATTTTAAGATTGAAAATGAAAAAATCTTAATTGTAGTTGTATATGTTGATTGTAGGATTTGAGAAATACAAATCCACAGAACCCAAAGAACACCTGCATGCAAGAAACCTGTCACAGAGAAAGAGAGAGAACAAAACAAGGGTTTTGGCTCTGACAAAGTGCAAGATGTATTATCAGAGAAAAAAATGAATCAAGAAGTGAATACAATACAAGAGATTAATCCTTATAAAAGGAGATCAACATCGAAAGGAAAACCTAACCCTAAGGTGAGTGCATTTAATAATTAATATTAATTATTAAATGACTAATATATGTGCATAAAGTGAAATCTTAAGAGGAGAGTAAAGTTAATTAATTACTTTACTCTAACACCCCCACTTAAGATGAGCTACAATGCAGCTACAAACAATGCAGAAGAAAGCAAAAGAACTACAATGCAACAAAGGGTCCTAGCAACATGGCCTGATCAGGTACCCGAATACAACAAAATCTCTATAAAGTGGAGAAATAGAGAAAACCTCATGGGAAAAACTCTACTCCAAAAGAGAGAAAAGAAAGGAATGAAATGCACTAATGAAAGAAGGATAGGAGGTGGATTACATGATACCCCCCATAGACAGCTTCTATCATATAAGTACATATACAATGGTCTCCATAGGAGAGATAGAAAGAGAGAAGAAGGCCCCCCCACAATGAAGAAACTCCTGTCACAATGGTAGATGCCTAATGTAGAATCCAAAAAGAGATCCTGAAGTGGCAAATGATATTCCTCCCCTTGGGAAGAAATGAATCCAAAGGACGATGTCGAAGAAACCTTGTGAAGAGTGATGAACCAATCTGTCTCAAGATGTGTGCCATGATAGGATGCTGAAGAATCTTGTTGTCTAAACTGAAACAATGATGTCAAATCCAAATGGATGGGGAGAATCCTAAAATGTAGCCTCTGAATGCACTGATAATGGTGGGCGTACAGTGATAACCTGACTGTCAAGGTAGAGGAGATGAATGTCCTCAAAATAATCCTCCAAATCTGCAATATAGGACTCAACAAACAAGAAAGATATGTCTGCAAGATAAGAGTCCAAAGTAGCTATGTCTGGAAGGTGAATGATGCCCTGCTGCACTGAATCAGGAACAACAGGAGATGTTGATGAAGTCTCAGTCTGAAGAGTAGGAACTATGAGACAATCCTCTGATCCATTGGAATATGTAAGGGTGTCTAAATACTCAAGTTCCTTTAAAGTATCATGATCAAAGGGTGTATTCTCTCTCCAAGAAATGGGTAAGAGACAATCTAAAGCAGGATCCTCTAGGAATGGAGAGAGATTGGGGTCTCCATAGATCTCCCAAAGACATGTCCAAAGTGGGTGGGGACAATCAATGTCTGATATAGCCCACACAGTGTCATCATCAACACTAGACTATATAAGTCCTACTATGTGATCTGTAATGATATCCCAAGCTAGTTTTCCACTTGAAGTGGCTAGTTTAGGTATGAGATCATACAAATAAGGAAAAATATTAAGCCACCTACAATGTGTAAGTATGCCCTTTCCCATGACTCATAATTACCCCGTTCCAAAAATACAACTGAAGGGTGAGTAGAAAAGCACATGATAACTCTTCAAATTAAAAAAAAATATGAGAATAACTGACCTCAATACTGATAAATCAAATCGAAGAAATCCATCCCACGCAAACAAATCATTTCCAGGTGCCAAAAAGTCCAAGTAATTGACAAATGTGTGAAAAAAATGAATAAAATGTACCTAGGGAATATTCTAGAAAAATAAATGACAGATCTGGAAAGATCACAGAAACACCTTTCCAATGCCTATTCGTTTGTGAAAAACGGAGTTCGGATGCAAAAGATACACCCCCGGGAGTGAAAAACATAAGTTCTAACTTTGACTGGCAAAAAAGACTACAAAACGGAAAAATCAGAAAAAATAACCCTCATCAATTAGATTGGGCTCGGAACTAGCTTTCCAACACCTATTTTCATTTGAAAATCTAAGCTGAAACACCCGAGATATACCTGTTTTACTGAAAGTGGTAAAAAAAAATTTAAAGAGGGCCTTGGTGGCTCTCTGGTGGCGCTCCGGAGGCTGGCAGTGCGTGGGCAGGGTGCGGGTGGCTCACGGGCGGTGCACGGGTGGTACGCGGGCGGGGCGTGGGCCAGTGGTGCAGTGATAGCAGCATGGCCGCGACCGGCTGATGCCGCCACCGGCGGTGGCCTAGCAGTGGCCGTCGGGCGACTCACTGGTGGCAGCTGCCTTTTGCACTGGCGGCGCAAGTTTTTTTTAAAAAAAATTGTTTTTTTTTTTGGTGCAATTTTTGACCTTGATCTACGTGCCCTGGGGCCATATGGCCTTGAGGCAAAAAAAATTTCCTTCTAGAGCAACTGTGTCCGAATCGGACGTGTTTTATATGAAAATAGGGGTTTTTGGACACTACAAGCTCAACGGTGAGGTCCGTTTGAGCTCAAAGTGCTCCAAAAAAAAAGAACCCCCCTATTCCAAATAAAAATTGAAGACAAACACAAATCTGATGGAACCAAAACCTAGATCTCTAATTCTTTCAAAAACTGAACAAGCTGCAGCAGATCTGGCTCTGATACCATGTAGGATTTGAGAAATACAAATCCACATAACCCAAAGAACACCTACATGCAAGAAACCTGTCACAGAGAAAGAGAGAGAACAAAACAAGGGTTTTGGCTATGACAAAGTGCAAGATGTATTATCAAAGAAAAAAATGAATCAAGAAGTGAATACAATACAAGAGATCAATCCTTATAAAAGGAGATCAACACTGAAAGGAAAACCTAACTCTAAGGTGAGTGCATTTAATAATTAATATTAATTATTAAATGACTAATATATGTGCATAAAGTGAAATCTTAAGAGGAGAGTAAAGTTAATTAATTACTTTACTCTAACATTGATGACATTATTTTTGGAGGAAATGAAACTATGTGTAAGATGTTTACAAAAGAGATGCTGAAAGAATTTGAAATGTCTATGTTTGGAGAGATGAATTTCTTTCTTTGGCTGAAAATTAATCAAACAAAGAAAGGAATTTTTATTTCATAGTCTAAGTATACTAAAGAGATTCTGAAGAAGTTTGGGATGGATGGTTCCCAAATGGTATGCACTCCTATGGTGACTGTTGCAAATTGGGAAAATATGATGATTCACCTAAGGCTGATCAGAGCAAGTATAGATCTATGATTGGTGGATTGTTGTATTTGACTGCTACTAGACCAAATATTATGTGCACATGCAGTCTGTCTTGTGGCTAGATTTCAAGAAGATCCTAAGGAAACACATGTTGTTGCTATTAAAAAATATTGAGATATTTGAATGGCACTCTGAATTATGGGTTATGGTATCCTAGGGATACTGATTTTACATTAAGTGCTTATATAGATGTAGATTGGGTTGGATGTGTAGATGATAGAAAGAGTACAAGTGGTGGTGAATTCTTTCTTGGTTGCAGATTGGTAGCATGGTTGAGTAAGAAGAAATATTTAGTTTCCTTGTCTACTACGGAAGCTAAGAATATTGTTGTTGCATCTATTGTACACAAGTTCTATAGATGAAATAGACATTGAAAGATTTCACAGTGGTGTATGATGATCCCATTTCTATCTTCTATGATAACACAAGTGCAATTAACATTTCAAACAATTCAGTGACGTACTCGAGGAAAAAAAATATCTATTAGGTATCATTTCTTGAGAGATAAGGTCATGGAGAATGAATTAAAACTTGAGTATATCTCTGCAAAGGATCAAATTGTTGATATGTTTACAAAGGCTCTTCCTAAAGATACTTTTGAGTATCTTTGAGAGAAGTTATGGGTCATTGCCCCTCATTTCTTAAACTAGATGCATATGGAGATGCATCAGTTCGGTGGATCTATGGATCTATCTTTCTTCTGGACTGATCTTTTGGTGGCTACCTCTCAGGGGGAGCAGGTGGTGTAATGTGTTATCATTGTATGAGTATTTTGTTTTCTATGTCAAAGGGGAAATCAATGTAAAATATTTTTTTCCTTTTCCATTGATGTTAAAGGTGAGAGGAAGAATGTGAAAAAGAAGAGATGAGGAATGCGAAAAAGAAGAGAGGAAGAATGTGAAAAAGAAAAGAGGAAGAATGTGAAAAAGATTATCTACTAAGGGGGAGAAACAAAAAGAAAAATCTTGAGAAGTGTATTTAGAGCTAGTATGTTGTCTTTGATGGTTTTTCACATCATGTGTTTCCATCAATGATAAAGGGAGAGATTGTTGCAAGAATGGAAAAGAATAAAGGTGTTGTCGTTGATGTCAACTAGTCAATTGGTTATCAACTAGTTGCTATTATCATTAATGTCATGGTTGCAAGTTATTGGTTCTATATGTTGAAGATATTTAGAAAATTGTATTGAAGAAATGTTGTAGGTGTTCAATGGTTGCTCTGGGATTTTCTCCTTTGTTTGTGTAGTTCAAATATGTTGGTCATGGTTGTTGGAAGCTGCTATATCTAGATTTTTGGTTCTTGATTTGTTGTACAGTGCAAGTTATGTTCACCAGTTGTGAATTGTGGTTTTATGTGTTTCGGTTGAGGTTCAAGAGAAAATTTGTTGGTCTGGATTTCTCTTTGGTGAAGTCTTATGACTTGTGGTTCTATATTTGAGTTTTTAATTTTTGTATTGAAGATAATTTTGGTATTTGGAAGGATCATGCTTAATTGTTCTATGTGTTTTACACTGGTTTGGACGCACTTGTGTTAAACACTATCTTCAAAATTGATGTAGCGTGTTGGATATATTTGGGTCCTCACCAAGCATGTGTTTGGGTCACCCTCATTCTAATTCTACCCTAGCATGTTTTGGCACCGGCCTAATTTGAATTTCATGTTGGATGGATGACTTTGGATATGTTTCAAAGTTGAAGATGGTATAAATGTTGGATGAGTTAGTGGTGAAATGATGTACAAAGAGAGATAAGTGCAAATAAAAGGAGAAAATAGGTGCGAGATTGATATGAATCAGTGAGTGTGTGTGATGCGAGTGTGACAGATCATTACGAAGCCTAAATGTTGAGTTTCCAAATGTAGTGAGTGGAAGGTGTATTTTATCATTCATGCATGTATGTGAGTGGTTGAGAAAATTGTGGTGGATTTCTCTATTGCATTGAGATTGTCTTCTCTCTGTAACATATCTCTTTTGTATTCTTTGTATCTCTATGGTAGTGAGCCCTCCAAGTTGTTAGCCCTATTGGATAGTGAGTCCTGATTTGGATAGTGAGTCCTTGTTTCTCAAGCAGTGAGCCCATTGTAATTGGTTTTGATATTCTCTATATTGTGAGTTAATCCTCACCATGGTTTTTCCCTTATTGGGTTTTCCACATAAATTTGGTTTTGTGTTTGTGTGATGGTTTTTAGTTTCTGCACTTACACTTAATATTTAATCATTTAACTAATGTTAAGGATTAGATTTAGTGAATGATTTAAATGTTTTAATTTACGACAAATGATTCACCCCCCTTCTTAGTTGTCTTATTCAATAATTCCAGCCAACCATGAAATACCGCAAACCTTCAATGTTTGGGACTTTAACATCCATCAAGCCTATGTAGGAAGATGGTTGACATCCGCCCACAAAATCAATGTTGAGCCATTTTATGATTTTCTTCTCTTTTGGGGAAATCCAAGTGTACTGTAGTTTTGGGAAAATGGAAGTTAAAAACCTACAAAAGCATAACTTAGCCAATTTTGATCCAAAATCCATCAAATTTTAACTAGGGATACCCATTTGGGAATTTTACAAGATGAAATTTTTGAGGACTTGGAAACATAGCCAATTTTGAGATATTTTGACATTTGGGTAAATGATGAAGGTAACATAAACAAAACCGCAACATAGAAGTGAAACTAACACAAATAACCACAAGGATCTCTCAAATCAATTATTAGCAATGGGAAAAAAGGGTGGAACAAAGTGTCAACTAAAATCATCATCCTTAATTGGTTTTCATCTTGACTAGTGGGGATTTTTTTGTCTTCTAGCTCATGTTTACTTTCTTTGTTGTGTGTTCCATTATTTTATTTTACATCTATGTTATCCCTTGTAGTGTATCACAAAAAATCATGGTATTTCTTATCATGGTTCCATATGACATATTCCTACATGTGAATTTTACATTTGGGACAATCCTTCACACATATAGGATAAAATCATCATGTTTCATCTTAACATGATACATTATGGCATATGCTAAAGAGAACACTAAGTTTATTAGCATATTCGAAGCTTATTATAGATTACTAGTATGTACCTATATCTCCATTCCATCTCCATAATCTTGTTTTTAGAGCCTAGCAATGTCCTTAATACTTTCCTTCACTCTTTTGAGGGAGTATACACAATCCAATCCATTAAAAACCTAATTCTTTGGTTATTTCATCTTATTTTCTTTGAAACATAATTGTCTTCTAGTTGCAACACCATTTTAGAGAGGGGAGACATAGACACACAAAATTCACCTCATTTGATTAATTAATTAATTCCATCCATAATTCACTTCATTAATTATATCCACATTACTACTTATTTAAATTAAATCGAATAAATCTATTTCCACCATATAATTAAATTAAATAATTCCACTCTCATACATTTAAATTAAACAAATAAAATTTAAATCAAGTTATCCCTCCAAATTTTAAACAAACATCTCCAAACCATCCATCCACAATAATCAAATTAAATTTAAAAGAGTCCTTTGCACATAATCTAATGTCCCAAATGCATCTCCACCATCCATCCATTATTTAGTCCTCACTCAGGCACCTATAATTAAGCACTCAATCCTCTATCATACTCATGGAGCATGACAACAGGAATCATCATGATATAGATAGTGATATTACATATTGGGTGGTGGCTCTTTCTCTCTCCATGTCAATTAATCTAGTGATATAGATAGTGATATTACATATTGGGTGGTGGCTCTTTCTCTCGCCATGCCAATTAATCTAGTGATATAAATTATGATTTGTCCTAAAGGATAAAGATTTTATGTCAAATGTTTTCAAATAATATCACAAAATTGACAATAAACATATATCAATGAAATAATAATATTGTGATAGAAAAAAAAATATTACTTCATTACTTGAAAAATATTAATAATCCCATTGCTACATCACCAAATCAATTCAAACTTGATGTTAAATAAAAGCTATATATATATATATATATATATATATATATATTTAATTTCTAATTACACAAGAGTTCTAATGGTGACAATCAATCTCTTAATATGACTATTACATATTGGATGATGATTCTTTGCCTCTGCATCCCAATTAATCTAATGATAAGACTATTACATATTGGGTGGTGGCTCTTTCTCTCTCCATATCAATTAATCTAGTGATGTAGAGAGTGATATTATGTATTGGGTGGTGGCGCTTTCTCTCTCCATGCCAATTAATCTAGTGATATAGATAGTGATATTACGTATTGGGTGGTGGCTCTTTCTCTCTCCATGCCAATTAATCTAGTGATATAGATAGTGATATTACGTATTGGGTGGTGGCTCTTTCTCTCTCCATGCCAATTAATCTAGTGATATAGATAGTGATATTACGTATTGGGTGGTGGCTCTTTCTCTCTCCATGCCAATTAATCTAGTGATATAGATAGTGATATTACGTATTGGGTGGTGGCTCTTTCTCTCTCCATGCCAATTAATCTAGTGATATAGATAGTGATATTACGTATTGGGTGGTGGCTCTTTCTCTCTCCATGCCAATTAATCTAGTGATATAGATAGTGATATTACGTATTGGGTGGTGGCTCTTTCTCTCTCCATGCCAATTAATCTAGTGATATAGATAGTGATATTACATATTGGGTGGTGGCTCTTTCTCTCTCCATGCCAATTAATCTAGTGATATAGATAATATATTACATATTGGGTGGTGACTCTTTCTCTCTCCATGCCAATTAATCTAGTGATATAGATAGTGATAATACATATTGATTGGTGGCTCTTTCTCTCTCCATGCCAATTAATCCAGTATTGAGTGGTGGCTCCTCCTCCTCCCTTCTCCCACTCCCGACAAACAAACCTTTGGAACAGTATAAATGACAAACAACAGTGGCTCCACCTCAAAAATCAATAAAGCATACTTTTACAGAATTCTTATAAAATTAGAAAGCTTAAAGAGAATACAAGAATCTTGGTTAGGTGCCGAATACTCAATAAATAAAGAGCATTGCTTGCTTGAGAGGTTTGGAAAACATGTCTATTAATGATACGCACTAACACTAAAGGAAAGCTTAAACATCACTTTAGGTTTACAGGTCAAAAGTGGGTCTTCAATTGTACTAACAGACAATGGAAATAACGTTAAATCAAAGCTGGTCACAACTCACGCCAAGGTTTGATTTTAGGTTATTCTGGAAAGGAAGAAATTTTAAGTGGACTGTGGATTGCATTGCGATTTGCAGCCATAAATAGAGACATCATCGAGTTTAAAGCGTTCACGTGTAATCTTTTCAATGCCAACATAGTCGAGATTCACACTTTAGAAAGTTTCCGTGTGGACCAGGGGCATATGCATTATTGAATTCCGTAGCCATTAAAGTAGAGGGAATGCCGTGCAGGGTCCGGTAAGTGCGATGAATCCGCCATATTAGTCTTTTCCACGATATGTCGATGGTCACAAAGGTATTGTCGGCATGACTGGAATAAGACAGAGATTTTGAGAGATTGGATTATATGGTAAAGTGGTCCGTATGTAAACTTTGCAGGAGGTATGAAAAGTGTGATCGTGAAATTTGTGTTGATGGAATAGTTTACTTTAATTATATAAAGATAGATGGTATGTTTTTATTGGGCTTGTTTTTAATATTATTATTTGTAGATTCTTTAACAGGGATTGTTAAGAAATACCAGTAGTCTCTTCTTTCATCTATGGAAATTGTTACTGGGAAGCAAGTTATATGTACTCTTGGAGAAAACTGATCAATATGTAATTTTTAAGTTACAGTTAGCTGGTTTGTCTCTTACGACTATTTACTGCTGATTTGTGTTGACGCTGATTACTCTGTGGCTCCTTTCATGATTCTTATTTTGAAAGAGCCTTTCGTACATTATTTTTTTTACAATTAATATATGTTTTTTTCCAATAAAAAAACATATGCTTTTATTTTATTCATGGTTGTATATGTTTTCACATATTCAACATTCATTATGTCTATTATTTTTTATTATATCTAGGCACTTGTTTTTTATTTAGAGAATACTCTTTTTATTTATCACGTCAACCTTGCAAGTATGAAATTAATCTTGCATTAATGATCCGATTTGAAATTTAAAATATTTTTTTTAATTCTAGTCGATACTTGTCCACTTTATCCTACGTACAACTAATTTGGTACATGTTTGGCATGATTTATTATGGCGTACTTGTATTTAATGAATTTCTATTATATCTATTTTATTAATCTCTTATACATGAGAATCTCTGAAAATTATTTGAATTTAAGGAAGAATATGGTATGAACACTTAAAAAAAATTAATTCTACATCACATTAATATTTAGAGCATTTAGATGTTTGAAGATTATTGTCCTTGATTATTTTCATGGTCATAAAATTGGTTCTTATCAAGAAGTTCGACCTAGGAGAACATGACCTTTTGTGATCTAATGATTTTCACTAGATGTTTCTAAGCACTATCAATCCTTATTATTTGGCAAAGCATGAGGAACCAAGAAAACAAAAAAATAGGATTGTCCACTATAGTGAATCAAATTTATAAATCATAGACAATATCCCTATTCACATAAATGACCTAGAGTTGGGGGCTTGATCTTCCCAAAACTTGACATACCATTTTGATTTCAAGGCATAATGCAAATCTATAAGAATCATATCTAGCTTTGAGATGAGTGGGATTCAATGCAATATTTTCCTTCCCTATTGATATATAGCTAAGTATTTAAATCCCCTATCCATTTAATTTATTATAGCCATCATTTATTAATATAAATTAATTTATGATTATGTGTATTCACCTTATTTAAATTGTCTTGATTAAACTTAAGTAAAATATAATATTTAATATCTTTTTGGTGAGCCTATCTAATCTTGCCCCTCCCTTGTATTTTTTAGCTTATAACATTATAACTTGTCATATTTGACCACCCAAAATTGTATGCCCCAATTTATCCTTATTCAACATTCATAAGATGGTCCATGACAAGTGTAACAACCTATCATAATGTTGGTCAAGATTGTAATGTAACCTCCCCCTTATATATGTTAGATTAATCATGCATCAGATAATAATTAATTAATCTTTAATTGATTATTAGTCCAATTCATTTCATGCACCTAAGCTAAATTTAGGAGTGTCTTTTTATGTTAACTGAAGTGAGCTATTATTAGATCATTCTATCTCATCACATAGGATGATGACACTTTTCATGATGTGATAAATTAATCATTTAGGGTTTCTCCTATAAAGCACTCACCCTCATTGTATTATCTCTTGACCAAAGATATCCTCAAAGATTCTTGTGGTTCATTTTGCGATTATTTTTTGCAACTCTTGATGCAGGAGCATCCAGTGGTGTAACGACAATCTTGCATCACCCAAAAAAATAGTTAAATTTCAAGTTTCTCGGTTTCTAGATGTTTTTTACATTTTTGGATACCCTTTTCGTCATAATGAAATTCCCAATTTACGGTTTTTATTTTCTGTTCCTGGGTTGAAAGATATTGTAGATTTAGTTTCCCAGATTTGCACCTAAAAATCTTTCGAGTGGGATTTGAGGCACTTAGAGCTCCTGGATCGGCCCTGAAATTTGCTGAAATTGGCATAGCATATTTCTAGCGCATTCTTGACTTTGAGACATTTCCAACGGTTCAAACAGTTCACGAATCGGAGTCCCGGATCAAAAGTTATGGCTCCGGGAAGTTGGCGCACTTTATAGAAGATACCATCACAAATGCTCTTTTGAAATTTGAACTTCATGTTGTGAATTTTCGGTGCCAAACCGCCTAAACTCAATTTGAATGTTGTTTTGGCTCCAAACTAATGAGGAGCTCTATTTATGGGTGGGTTTTCTAATTTTTGGGTAACTTTTCGGAGACAAGCTTGCATATTGCAAAGGGGTTATCCTGTAGCTTTCTGTAGTGTGCATGTGTTGTGGAACTTGGGAATTTGAGATCCTTTGCATGTAAGAACCTCCAGTTTCTGAATAATAAAATTATTCTCTTGTTTGTGGGTTATTTTCTATGTCTTGGGTTGCGCCCTCATCAACTCTCTTGTGTGGAAGGTTTGTTTTTTTCATTATTCGATCATGCATCTCATGTTTATTCACAATTATAACATGGTATCAAAGTGTGTATTCAACGAACCCCTTCTTGATCTTTGACAATTTTCTTCAACTCCAATTATAGGGCTTCAAATCTGGAATATCCATTGCTTTTTTGTAATTTTTGGAGTTGGAATTTTTTTGGTGCACTTTTTCATGAAAGAGACCCCACCATTGTGTTCAAGAGGTTGATTCAAAAAAATTGATATAAAATTCACCCTATTTTGGTGTCGGGAGCTTCTAAGACAAATATTTTTATAGGGGCCTCTGTACAACCCTTGCCAGTTTGTACCATATGGGTTTATTTAAAAAATTAAGAATTAAAAAAAAAAGTGTCAGACATGCATTGCTAGGCACACCTCCTACAGAGTGGCACCTTGTAGGTGATGCCTCTATGTGCCCGCCAAGTAGTAGCCAACAAACTACGCAGCCTACTAGCTGTCATGTGGTAGCGGCTAACTCACTAGTCGCTAGCCATTAGCTGCTACAAAGCCACTGCTAGCTATCACCACCTGAATTTTTATTTATTTATATTTTTAAAAAACAGTCACCTAGGGTCACATGGGTGACCAATGCCCTACTCGTAGAGGCTATTTTTTTACAAAATAAGCAGAATTAAAAAATTGACATAACTTTTTGCTTGTGTATCAAAATAAAAAAAACAAGATATCATCTAAATTTTAGTTCTAAGCATTATCCAATGGTGCTATTTTTTTTCTCAAATTTTTCTACTAGTAGATTTTATCATCTATCAAAGTTAGATGAGTTGTTTTCACTCCTGAGTTCATAACTTTTGACATGTTTCTTTATTTTTCGCAATTCTAGTGTCGTTGGGTGTTATATTAGAGCTCTTCACATGCATCCATACACTTTTTCCATACTTTAGATCTAGGTAAATTTTGTTCAAATTTTTGTGTTTTCACATTCTATTGAATTACTTAGACATTTGAGCTCTTGGAAACTTCTTGTTTGTGTGGGATGACTTGTTTTAGGTGTTCTACATGTATTTCTAGGTTTTTGTCCTATTTGGGCATTTTGAGCATCTTTTGCATGCAACTTTTTTGTTTAGATGCATGCAATAAGATAAAGTACCATTTTTCTGTAAGTTTTTTAGGGATTTCATATATTCTCTTGTGCCTTTTATACTTGCACTATGTTATATAGTGTCATGAGTAATTTTGTAGGCATTTTGTTTTGCCATCATACCTTTGTCAAGTGTGTGTTCCTTCCACGATAACATTGAATCCTAATTATTCTTGCCTCAAGTGTGTATGTCTTAGTTTGCAAAGGTTTTTTTGATTTCCAGGCACTTTCATGTGCATGTTTAGATGTTCTTTATTTTACTTACATGTATGCTAGGTGATATAGTTTTAGTGGATGCATCATGACTCTCCCTTTCCACATTATGGGGGGATTTTTACTGTTGGTGCTAATTCTTCCTTGGTTTCATTTTGGAGTGATCTACATATTCAATTTTTTTCCTATGTACTAGATGGATGTAGTGTCTAGTTATCCACACATTTTAGTGATATGGAGCATTTACATGGTATGGACACTCTTGCATGTTTATTTGGTAAAATTTTTTTAGACTATTGCTACCTTTGCCATTTGTATCTTCAATTTATAGATGTTTTCCTTAGTTTTCCATCTAATTCAAGTAGTATCATTGGGGGAACTCATGCAGATTCTTATCTTGTTGATCCTAATCATAATCTCTTTCAAAGAAGGTTCTTCATTTCAACACTATAGCAATCATATTTTGATAATTGTCTACATCTTCTTCATGCTTGTGCAATGTTCTTCTTATTCCTATTCTTTTTGGGGATGCAGTTTTAGAGGCTTCTTAGTCCTTCATTTGCATTTCTTTCTTTTGGACATGAGTTTTTCCCATGATTTTTTCTCCTTTTCTCAACTTGTGAGAGATTAGATTGTTTTTACATGTGTACCTCATTGGGCCTTGTTTGTTGGGACCCGTCATTCATTTTTTTGTTTTTATGCATCCACTTTTTAGGGTTTTTAGTTGCTCCCTAAGTTCATCTTAAGGAGGGTGTTAGAGTAATCATGTATTAGCTAATAATTAACTATTACTTAATTTATTATTATTCTAATTAATTTCATGTACTTAAGCTAAACTTAGGAGTTTTTTTTTATGCTAACTAAAGTGAACTATTATTAGATCATTCTATCTCATCACATAGGATGATGACACTTGTCATGATCTAGTTCCTTTATCATTTAGGATTTCTCCTATAAAGCACTTGTGCTCATTTTATTATCAAAGATCACCTTGAAGATTCTTGAGGTTCATTCTTAGATTATTGTTTTCAACTCTCTTGTGTGGAAGGTATTTTTTATTGTTGTTTGATCTTGCATCTCATGTTTATTCACAATTATAACAATCTATGCTCTTATTTGTCTTATAATATATTATATGTAACTCTCTTCATGATGACCTTAAACATACCAAAATATGCTAACACATGGCTAAACTATGGAAAAAATAGTGGAACACCTAACTACTCATTATAAGATAAAGCTCACTAAAAGGAAAAGTCTAGTAATCCTCCAAGTGGCATGGAAACTCTCCACATGAAGACAAAATTATTAAATAATTAAATAGAAAGAGAATACAAAAATATTAAAATGAACATTAGAAATGCAAGGTCAAGAAAACCTTTTCCAACATTCTCCCACTTGTCAAACACCATGTAAGAGAAAAAGGGAAACTTATCAGCACAAGAATAGAACTACTAGTGGTCAAGAGATGCATAGACTCATTGCACAACCTAAACTTCTTTGTATTGAAAATATTTTTTTTAAGAATCTACAACCTTCATCAAATTTTTAACCTTTTCCAACATCACTCTCCCATCCTCTACCTTGTAATAAAAAATGGTACTGGATATCAATATTCTTTGTCCTCACAATAGATATTAGGTTCTTTGTGAGACGTGGTACTTTTACTATCACATAGAATTGTAATAGTTCTTGCATCTATCCCAATATCAAAACATAATATCTTAAGATAAATGGATTTCTTACCAACATTAGTAGTTTTCATATACTCTATTGTTGAAGTGGATAGAATGATTATAGATTTTTTTTTATTCATCCTTTATTATGAGCACTACCAAAAATCATTAAAATATATTCATTGGTATATTTTCTATTATTAATATCACCAATCCAGTTAGAATCTACATGTCCATGAATAGAAACTAAACACTAGGTTCATATAGGATAACCATGATAGAATAGAGACTTACTTAGAATTACCTCAAATATTTTAAGACCATCTTCATGCTACCCCAATGTACCCATCTAGGATTATCCATAAATTGAATAAGGGCTCCCATTACTTTTGTATTGATGAATCTTATATAACCCATGGAATACATCAAACTAAAAACATTACTAGCATAATGAGATTTTCTCATATCCTCCATTTCAATATGTGATCTTGGATACTACTCAACTAATAACTCCATTCCCATTATTATTTTTTTCTACGATATTGTCATTTCTTCATTCATGGCCTCTTTCTATAATTTTGCAACATCCATGTACCCATAGCCTACTTAATAGTCCTAGGTTCATCAATGTTAGTAATAAAGGAAAAAATACATGTTTAATTAGGGGGAGAATACCTTTATAGCTACTATCAATAAAAAAATTATCTTCTCAAGATATGGGGTGGAGGTTCTAGCTCATATTTTGAATTATTTGAACTACTTGAGGTATCCTTCTCTTCAATTTCATTATGGGATTTAGGTTCAATTTGCTCATTCTTTAAGCTTAATTGTACTACATTTTGTAAGTGAGTAATTTAGAATTTGAAATGGAATAAAATTCAATGCAAGATAAACCCATATAAACTATCACAAACCTTAGAGAGAGCTCAAACAATGAAACCACAATAAGATAATAACATCAAAAAATGAATTCAAATATTACCAAAGCCTCCATTGTACGCAATATTATCAAAAAATGATTTTCTCCTTGATGTATTGGAATGTAGATGATCCTTTCTTGGATGATAAACAATTGATAGCATGTACCTATCTTGAATAATAATAGATGAGAATGAGTGATGTAATGCTTGAACTTATAGATTTTAGGAATGAGGAATCGATGACCAAGATAAAATTGTGAGATCAAGCATGAAGAATGGTTGAGAATAGTTCCCTAGGATCTATTAGAGGATGAAGGGTGGAAATGAAGGTAGCTACAATGTGCATGGCTAGGATTAACCTACCAATTTTAGTAAGTAGTTGTGAGGATGAGGTATATTAGAGACATGTACACTTAAAAGCGCTATAACTTTGGGATGTGTTGAGAGAATAAGGGGACCATAAGGACAAGTGTTCCTAGGTGCGCCATATTCTTGGAATATGCTAAGAGAATAATGAGATCACAAGGACAAGTGTTCTTAGGTCCCCATTATTCTTGAAAAGTGTTGAGAGGATAATGACTTAATTAAAAAATAATATTATTTAAATTACTTTAGCCACATGGGTGAGGTGTATAATAGGTAGAATATATAATTAATTATGAATATTTATTGTGATGAGATGGGAAAAGGTGGTTAATTAAATAATATAATTATTTAATTGAAGTATGAGACTTTAGGTGAAAGTGATATGTCCTAGGTTAATTAGGACTATGTGATGGGATGTAGGACTAGGTGATGAATAGTCCTACAGAATATTTAAGTTGTCTATTTATTTCTACTCTTTAATATAATGCAACTAAGTAGCATTGTGTCAAAGAAGAATAAAAATTAGGAGGAAATAGAGTGAAGCTTTAGTGGAAAGTTTCCCCAAACACTTAAGGATGACAATGGAAGTGATGCCCCCTCAAGAGAACTATTGGGTGAAATGGAACTCAATAGGTCTAGTGTAGCAAATTGTTACACTTAAAAATTTCACATTATGTTTTTTCACCCTAATTTATTGGACTTAATTAAGCTCCTAATTTTCCAAATTATGTATTCCAACTTAGCCTAATTTTTTACCATTTTCCAAAGGATTGCAAGCATTGAATAAATGCATCCAATTGTTATTTTACTCTCGACTATGTCTATCCTAGAAATTTGGGCTAGGAACCATTTTCCCATGGGAAATTGGGTCCCCCTTCTTAGCCAAGACCCAAATTTAAATATATTATTGGTAGTATTTTAACATCCAAAATTCAAATTTCAAGTGCCATCTTTTGGAATCTAATTTTAAGGAAATTGAATTCTAGTGTCAAAAAATGTACGTTCCTTTACATTTCCACACTATGTTTGGATCCCCTTAATTAATTAGACTTAATTAATCCTCTAATTTAACCAATTATGCATTTAAAAGACTAATTAATTTTACTTTATGAAAGGGGAACCTACATTAAACAATTGCAAACATCAAATTAAACACCTTGTAAATTGAGTGTCCTGGATTTAGGGCCTAGGACCCATTCACCCAAGGGAAAATGAGTCCTCCTTAAGTCCTTGGTTGTAAATTTTAATATGTTTATGGTAGCATTTTATTGTTTAAAATTCAAATTACAATTGTCATATTTTAATGTTTAATTATCGGGAAATTAGAAAATCACCTACAAATATAGTTATTTTATCAATTCAAAACATCTAACATTGAGGAAACTTTCACAAGAGGAAATATTATTGTCAAGAGCATTGGAGAGTTGATTTATTAGTCATCTATAGCAGCATTCAAGATCCTATCATGATATCAAGATTCATGTGTGTTCATTCACGTTTTTGAGCTAACATTGTGATATGTAGGTTTCAAGTTTCAACCAAACATTCAAGCATCGAGATCTATCAAGAAATCAAGCCATTTCATGCAAGACTCAATCTTAGGAGTGATGTCTTATACTTCAGTCCTCTAAGGGCAATCATTAAAGGGTTTTTTGAGGTGTAACAAGCTTTGTGCATTCATCATTTCCTTCATTTTAGTATTATTTCATTATCAAGGTTTAATTACCAAACTAGGGTTTGACCAAGGAAAACCCTTATACACCAAAAACAAACAATTTTCTCCTCTTTGTGTGTTTATAGATTTGCAGATGAAGAAGGATTGAAATTGGATCAAAAGTACAATTTTGTAAAGTTGTCAAAGTTGTCAACATTGTTGTCAACCCATGTAAACTCAGATCCCAAATTTATTTATGAATTTCTAGTAGTGAAACTTAGGGAAGATGGAAGCTCAAATCCATCTCCAAAGGACCCCCAAAGTTGAGGAAAAACCTTGTATAAATACCCATTTGTCTGGGTGAATGAGTCCTAGTAGGACATTTTGTGACACTTTTGGTGACAAGTACACAACAATTTAACCTTCTCAGATCTACTGAAAGATTGTTGTTTTCATTAGTATTATGATTTAACTCTGCATTACAAGTGTTAATTTATATAATTGAGTTCATTTGTTATGTTATTTTCATCTCCCAAAAGTGCATTTCAGTCATATTTTACCATTTTCTATCATAAGGAAAACAACAGATATTTCAATAGGGTTGACTCACCTAAAGGTTAAAAGTCGATCCTACCTTTGGGGATATCTTTTCCTAATGAAAATAGAGAAATTTTAGGTGCATCATAAATCATTTTAATCATTTCATATTGATCACTCACTTACCTTTTTCTATGTTTGATTTTGATGAACTCGACATCATACATCTAAAATTCTAAAATTGTAGGTCATTCAAACCCCAGATCTAGGATTTTCATTAGTTTTCATTGCATTATATTAGTTTTCATTTCATCTAGGGTTGTCAAAATTGAATTAGTTCACATCTCATCTAGGGTTTTAAATTTGCATTTTGCATTGTTTAAAATCCAAAAAATCTAAAAAATTACATATGTAATGCAATAATTTTAAATAATACTTGAATATTAGTGGACTTTCAATCATTTAAATTACAAAATTTAGTCAAAACTACATTCAAAAAGTGTCATCTTTTTTCACTTGTTATCCTTAATTTCATTTAAATTTAGACACCAAAATCTAGAAAAAATTGTCATAGAAAGCACAATTTGCAACCTGGAACAGAGAACACAAACAATAACTCAAATTTTGCATTTTGCATTTTTAAAACCTTTGTATAAGGACCCATTTGACCTTGGGAAAATTTGTCCCTACATAGGTATCCTCACAAACTTCTGCATACATATTGTCTATGATTTGACTTCTTATGTCTATTGTTTAAACTTTACTTTGAAATTTTGAGAAACTGTTATTGCATGTGAAAGAAAAGTATCATTTTTTAAGATTTATTGCAAATTTTGGAAAAAAATTATTGCATTTTGGTATTGAAAATCATCAAATATGAAGGAAATTTTTTTACATTTCTAAAGCATTGCATATTTTGGATAGATTACTTCTCATTTTTGCATAAATAGAAGCATGTTTCCTTTCCAAAGATATGGGTTTGATATGTTAAAGAATGGAAAGCTTGTATAAGTACAATATACCTAGTTATGAGAACAATCTAGGGAATCAAAATAAGGTTACTCACAAGCATGTTAGTCATCCTCCAAGTGTTTTTCTTACTTATGAGGATACCTTAGTACAAGAGAACCAAACCATTGGCACATTTGTTAATATCAACTTACCTATCCTTCACTCAACCCCTAATATCTCTCCCATTTATGAGGATGATTTGATACAAGAGGATACAATCATAGAAAATCATGATAATAATAGTTTCTATTCTCCCATTACCTCTCCTACTTGTGATGAAGGTATCTTGGTGTTAGAAGATCCAATTTTGGAACATCATGAGAATCTTGTTTGTTCCTCTCCCTTCACTTCTGCCACTTGGGAAGATATTATGGCACAACAGGATGAGATCATTGAAATATTTCTTAACATCACTTTACCTAGTCTCCATTCATCTCCCACTTGTGACAATGTTTGAGTGAAAGAGGATGCAATCGTGGACAATCATGATAATGACATTTTTTCTACTCCCAATATCTCTCCTATTTGTGAAGATATTTTGGTGTTAGAAGATCCACTCATTGAGAGTCATGAGAATCTTGTTTCTCTCTCTCCCAACGCTTCTCCCACTTGGGAAGATATAATTGACCGAAAGGATGCAATCATTTGTAAGAAAGAAAATTGTAGTTGTTCTTTTCTACATACCTCCCTACTTGTGATTAAGTTATCTTAGAAGATACAACCATTGAACATCATGAAAATCTTGTTTTCTCCTCTCCTAAAAAATTATCCAATTGTGGAAGATATCATAGTGCAAGAGGATGATAGAATTGATACATGTCTTTCAAACAATAGTAATGTGGATTCCTTAGGTGAAGATGATAAGGTGACATTAGACTCCCCCTCATTAGAATAACATCAACATAGAGTCCAATCCATTGAGGTTATGAATGGAAAATTGACCCTTATATCTCCCTCGATTATTAGAACTCCTACAATTCCTTTAATTATTGGACCTCCACTTCTTATTATAAGAACACCTCAACACAAACCATTACCTCTAGGAGGCTATATTGAAATTTTTAAGGAAATTATAGTAACAATTTCAAAGCAATCGAGTTATAATATGATTTCTCACACATACAATACAAGGAACAATAGGCAACCAAAAACTATACCTACTTCATTATCATTACCTCAACCTATTCCTAGTGCTCCCCATTTTGACTTGTGGAATCTTTTGGAACAACTCAAATTTCTTTATGGGACCTTATTCAAGCTTCACCAAATTATCATAGCATGCTTCAAAGTGCTTACAAAAAGTGGTAGTCCCTCCTAGTATCAAAAAACTGATGTATTAGCCCTAATTCAAGGTATGAACTCATCAACTTAGATATTATCTTTCATCAAGATGAGTTACCCCCTTTGGAAGTGCAAAAGAAAAATAATTCCTTGATATAAACTATAATTAATAGGTGTGGTATAAGGTGCACCCTCATTCATAATGGTTTAGAACTCAATATTTGTAGTGTAAGACTTCTTAACAAGATTGGAGTAGACAAGAATCAAATTCAACATGATTCTTTATTTATTCACAGATTTGATAATATGGGGAAACAACCTCCTGTGGTGATAAAACTACATGTTAAAGCGAGAAAGGTAACATTGAAAACTCCTATTCATTTTATGCCTCAAGAACACCCATATAATCTTCTCCTACATAGACCTTGGATTCATGCAATGAATGTGGTGCCTTAAACGTTACATTGTCTAATACAGTACACTTATCAAAACAAAGTCTACACAAACAAAGTCAACCCAAAATCATATCACAATTGTTTGCAAATTAAAATTGGAATGAAAAATCCTCTTACAACATTGACACCAACTACAAAAGTGGAAACAATACAAGAAGCAGAAGAGAAATCAATCACGAAACTATTGGATGATGATTTGGGTTCCTTAGATTTTACATCTATGTTCATGGGAGAATACAAAATCACAACAAAAGAATTGGGAAAGGAAAAAGAAACAATGGTACTATCAACACAACATGAAGTAGAATCATCACAAGCATCTAAGTCAAAAACTTCTTGTAAAGAAGGAGATACAAATTACACAACAAATTATGATGAGATTGATCATGAGAATCCACCATCCCCGAAGGAAATGAAATCCCTTTATGGAAGAGGATAACAACTCTTGAAACAACTTGGTTATAGTCGAAAAGGATGTGGTAAATGAACAAGGCATTCATGCCCCTATAGAGCCTACACTGGAAGAACTTGAACAAGAGGTCTCAGTTATTGTCCTTCAAAAGAAACAAAAGCATCAAAAAAACCTTCACATAATATCAATGTCATCACATAAAGCCCTCCTAGGACAAATATTGATTCATCTTCAAAAACATGTCTTAGTGACGATTAGGGTGCATTAGATTTTACAACCTCATTTAAAGGAGAATAAAAAATCTCACAATCTAAAGTGTCTTGTGTATGTATGAAACCTTGTAGTAAGAATGGAATATCTATCACAAAAAAGGAACTTCTTCTACCACTGATCAGGAGGTTACCTTGTTGAGGCTTCCCCAAGCCCACTTGATATCTCTTCCTCCAAGAACACAAAATAAATTCAATAATAAATTCTCATTTTGTGCATATCAAGTCCATGATCATTCAACTAAGGAATGTAAGGCTTTGAGTAATAAAATTCAACATATTAAGGATTGCAGTGCTCTTCTTGGTGTTGATGCCCCTATTTCCTCTAATCAATTGATAATGATCTCCATCATATCATGTTTTTCATCACTATGTAGTATTAGTAGCTTTATGTGTCTTGCTCATTGTCATTCATGGTGGTACAATTTTAGGTGCAACCATATTTCTCTTGGAAGCAACATGATAGTTCTTAATGGTTGTCCTTGTCTCTATGATTATGGGGTAAAGATAACTTGTTTTTGGAGGTGTTCATTCTTTCCAAGGTTCCCCCTTCCTCTCTTTCTACTTAAAATACCAACAAATAACTCTCGTGGGAAAAATCTACTAAATGGACAAGAGAGCATAATAGTTTTCAGGATATTGTGGATGGTTTTCAAAAAACCATCCCAGAGTGCCTCCACTCCCTAGGTAAATCATGAAGATCATGTCATGGAACATCAGGGGACTTAATAATCCCCATAAGCAAGATGTATTGTACAATTTTGTTACGAATCATAAGCCTAATATTCTCCTTATTCAGGAAACTAAAATGTCAAAGGAAAAAGTGGAAAAGCTGAAACTATTTCAATATTGTAGTACACATGGCAATAACTCAAATGGAGCTTTAGGAGGTATTGCTACTTTCTGGAATAGTCACATAATGAAAGAGGATCTGATCTTGGAAGGTACGAACCATATTGCTACTAGATTCACCCATATTAGGGATAATTTTAGCTAGATTCAATTAAATATCTATGCTCCAAATGGAAAAGGTTTCAAAAAATCTTTCTGGTTGGAGCTAACTGCCTTCCAGAGGATTTTTATTAGTGAGTCATGGGTAGTCATGGGAGACTTTAATACTCCCTTACTGAAAGAAGAAAAATTTGGAGGATCCCAAATCAATGCTGAAAGTAAGGAGGATCTTCAGAACTTTATTAACAATCAGGCGCTGATTGATCTGGACTTGCAGGGAGCCTCTTACACCTGGTTGAATCGTAGAAAGGGTATGGATCTAATCTAGGTTATATTAGGTGGATCTTTAATCTTTGATCAATGGTTCTTAAACTATTATTTTTCTCTTAAAGCCCTTTGTAGGATTGGTTCTGACCATTTTCCCATAAATTTTGTTGCAAATCCTTTAAAGATTAAGAAAATTATCCCCTTCAGAGTTGAAAAAATGTGGCTTTATCATCCTCTTTTTAAAGAGGAAATTAGGAAATGGTGGAATATTAATATCTCTAGTACAACTATGTTTAGAGTGGCTAAAAAATTAAGGGAAGTTAAATTCAATTTTAAAAAATGGAAAAAAGAGTCCTTTGAAAACATTTTTAGGATTAAATATGATCTTTAGATGGAGTTGGGGGAGATCCAATATAAAATCCAGAAGGAAGGATATTTGAATGATATTAAGGAAAAATAGAATGAGCTCCTTATTAAGATGCATGACATCATTGCAAAAGAAGAGGAATTCTAGAGACAAAGATCTAGAGCTTTATGGTTATCTGCTAGTGATAAAAACACTAGGTACTTTCATTTATCGGCCTCAAAACATAGGGAAGTCAACAAAATCTCTCATATTGAAGTTGATGGTAATAGGTATGAGGAGGAGGAGGATATCAGAAGGAATACTGTCATCTTCTTCAAAAATCTTCTTTCTGAGAATGAGTAAAATAACCAAAATGATCAGGATCATTTGATAGAAGCTATACCTAATGTGATCAATCAGGAAGATAACTCTATGTTTACTACTATTCCTTCTAGTGAGGAAGTTAGGAAGGTTGTTTTTCTTTTGAAGGGAGAAAAGCCTCGGGTCCTAATGGGTTCCCTATGTTTTTTTTTGAAAGGTTTTGGGAGATTGTTGGAGAGGATGTGGTGAATGTCGTAAAAGATTTTTTTGGTTCCAGAAGTCTCCTAAAAGAGTTGAATGCTACTTTCTTGGTTCTTATCCCTAAGAAGCTTGGAGTGGTGAACTTTGATTCTTTCAGACCTATCAGACTCTCTAACTCGATCTATAAAATCATCTCAAAGGTTTTGATTTCTAAACTTTTAATTCTTTTGCCAACCTTGATCTCACCTCAACAAAATGGATTTGTCCCTGGTAAACAGATCCTTGATTCTATAGTCACTATGCATGAGAATATCCATTCCTTGGTTGAATCCAAGATTGAAGGCTTCCTATTAAAGCTGGATATCTCAAAATCCTATGATAGAGTTGACTGGAAATTCTTGTTTAAAATTCTAAAGGCGTTTGGGTTCAGCAACAAGGTTCTTCAATTGGTAGAACAGCTTGTGTCTACTGCTTCTATCTCTGTTTTGGTTAATGGATCTCCCTCGATTTTCTTCCAAAGCTCCAGAGGTCTAACACAAGGAGATCCTATCTCTCCTATTTTATTCACTATCATGGTTGAAATCCTTGGAAGAAATTTAAAAAGGTTGATAGATCAAAGATCCCTTGTTGGTCATAAATCGTCCTCTAACAATTTGATCTGTTCTCATCAACAGTTTGTCAATGATACCATGCTCTTAGACAAATCTATTGTTACGGAGGGAAAGACTTTAAAATTTTTGTTGGGTGCTTATGGGAGGGTGTCTGGCCAGTTGATTAATAAACATAAAATCTCTCTCTTCTTCTTTAATACTCATGAACATGGACAAAATAAAATTGCCAAAATCCTTGGTTGTAGGGTGGAGTCTTTACCTACCACCTATCTAGGTTTACCTCTAAGCCTTAAACCCTTAGAGTCCTTTTGGATTTCATTGGTTGAGAGGTTCAGTAAGAAGCTTGATGGATGGAAAGGAGCTTTGCTAAGTCAAGTGGGTAAATTACAACTCCTCAAAGCTACTCTTCAAAATTTGTTGATTTATGCTTTAAGCCTCTTTAAAATCCCTGCCAAGTATGCGGACGCCATTGAAAAGATTCAACAAAAATTTCTTTGGTCGAGTGTTGAAGAATTTTTTTTCCTTTAATAGGATGGAATCTAGTGTGTAGACCTAAAAAGGCTGGTGGTTTAGGTCTTAGAAAAATTAGAATGGTTAACAAGATACTTCTAGCTAAACAAATTTGGAGGATATTTTCGTCCTCAGGGGAATGGAAAAATATCCTGACTAGAAAATATTTGGAGAATAACAGATCTCTTATAATTAAGATGGAATCCCACCTTCTACCCAGAGGGTCAACATGCTAGAATAATTTGATTACTGGAAGAAAATTTGTTGAAACTGGTGTGGATTGGCAAGTCAAGAGTGGAAACCAAACTAGATTTTGGGAGGATAGATGGTTGTTGAATGAGCCCCTTATCAAAATTGAACCTTTTTGTGGGTGGGCTGAGATTTGCAGAGCTCTATTTGGTCTGTATGTTAAAGATTATTGGTTGAATAGAAAATGGGTGGAAATGTGACTTGTTAGTCAGGATCTTGCTTATGTTCATTCATCCTTGTTGGCTGTCAGACTTTGCAAGGATCAGTTGGAAGATCATCTTGTTTGGATCGATGAACCCTCGAGCAATTATTTCATTTCATCAGCTTTTTCCAAGCTATCTTTTTTCCAGGTTCCTCGTCCCTTATGGTCGAAGGCTTGGTTCAAACACCTGATTCCTAAATTCAACATCTTCTTCTAGATCCTCTTTCAAAATAAAGTGCTCACAGTTGATAATCTTTGCAAGCGTGGCATTCAAATACCCAATAGATGTTATCTTTGCAAGATGGAAGCTGAGTCAGTTTTTCATTTGTTTCTTCATTGTCCTTTCGTTGTCTCGATTTGGGAAAAATTCCTCTATTACTGGCAATTATCTTGGGTTTTCCCCTTGTTAATTGAAGACTTCTTTATACAATGGAAAGCCTCGACACACAATCTTGCTCTTGTGAAACTATGGAATTTTTCTTTCCCTCATGTTGCTTGGGGTCTATGGAAGGAATGAAATAATAGAATTTACATAGATAAAGAATCTTCAGTGGCCATTGTGTTTGATAAAATAATCAAATTATTGAAAGAAAATTTCAATACTATCCCCCAGATGATTAGTAATACCGAGAAAGTGGCTTGTTCATCCTATGATCTCACTGTAGCCAAGGAATGGAACATTAATCTTGATATTTCCTGTGTCCCTAAACATGCTAAGAAGGATAGGGATGGTTTCTATTGGACTTTTCCACCTAATGGTTGGATCAAAGCCAACTTTGATGGGGTGGCTAAAGGTAATCCCAGGGTGGCGGGTTGCAGCAGAGTCATAAGG
Source organism: Sequoia sempervirens (assembly GCA_007258455.2). Taxonomy (NCBI): domain Eukaryota; kingdom Viridiplantae; phylum Streptophyta; class Pinopsida; order Cupressales; family Cupressaceae; genus Sequoia; species Sequoia sempervirens. The sequence continues at coordinate 9,874 of VDFB02262073.1, read as the reverse complement.
GATTCTTTTGGTAATTTCCTCGATACGACTGCCACTCCCCTTGGTTCTCAAACCAATCACCTTGTTGAGGCTGCTGGAGATTTTCATGTTATAAATTTGGCTCACAGTCTGAATTTTAAAAACCTCTGGCTTGAAGGGGACTCTAAAAATATTATTGAATGTCTTTTAGGTAGGTCCCCCCCTTGTGGACTATAAAGTCTTGGATTGATGATGCTATTTCGACTCTAGCTAAGTTTGATAATATAAAGATTTCACATGCTTATAGATAAGCCAATGTTGTGGAGGACTTTTTTGCAAATGAAGGGGTTAAAAGTAAAGGACAATGCACTTGGTTGAATGTTAGTGATTTAGGTGATAATGTTTGTGCCTTATTGAACTATGATGCATCACATGGGAAAGATGCGTGTCATTTCATTAATAATGATAGAATGAGGAAAATACATCACAATCATTAGATTGCATGGGGAATAGCCAAATTACTTATCTGATAAGTTTTCTTGGCATGCTTTGTGGGCTCACTAGTTTGGCTGGACCATTTCGAGTCAATATTTTTCCTCTGTCTTCTTTACTGTGCTCACCAATATGGGAGGAGATAGAAAAATAGTCGAGTCAAATAGCTTTGAGATGCATACTAGAAACACTAAAGCATGGAGTAAAGTCAAAAGCGGGGGTTTACTTTCTTTTTTGGAAAACTTCATGGGTCTAATCAGGAAGCTACAGAGCATTTTGAGAGGAATTGGGAAAATGGGGAATTAACCCTTTTTGGTAGGAAAGTTTAGCTCAACAAAAATCTTATAGCTAAAGCGACTGGCATGTCCACTGAATGACACAATTTTTTTCGGGATAGGGTTTTCTCTGATGAAGTTATGGTCAGATTTCCGAAGAAAGATAAGGAAAGATTGAAACTAGTGAAAATTTCTAATAGTTTCTTTGAGTTCGACACCATTAAAGCTCTCTGGAGAAAATTTCTTCGCGTCATCATGGAGTATATAACTTTGGATGGTTGTTTCACTAGGGCTTACAACTATCACTTTTCTTTGCTCAACCATTTTCACTATAAGGTCAGGGTTTCTCTTCCCCACTATCTTCTCTATTCTTTAAGAAATTTTTTGGATGACCATAAGAAAAACCCAAGAAGATATCCTATTTTGTATACTAGTTTGATTAGGTTAATTGTTGAACATTTTAAAAATATGTCAGCCCCTGCTAAGTTGGTTGTTTCCCCGGAGTCCGAGGAGGATGATATTGAACCTAGTTGTTTGGGGAATTTTCCCAATTTGAGCCTGATGAGGATGGTTCTGAGTACGCCCCTTGTTCAGATTGGAAAGAAAACTCAAATCCATAATTCCCCAGTCTGCTAAAGCCTGCCCTGCTTCTAAGCCTGGAAGCTCTACTATCAAAAACCTTGTCTCTTATTATGAAGACTCTCCTAATTCTGAGGATTCTATTGCTAATAAGAATTTGTCCTCTGTTGTCTCATCATCAGATAGATATGTTAGAATTGAATCCCCTGGAGCCTCTGACCTCGCAAAAAAATTGCTTCAATCTTGATAGGGAACCCTTTGCTGACTTCCTAGGCATAGTTAGGAATAATGCAATAGACCATTTCAGAATGTCAAAATGGGTCTTCCATGAAATGAATGATTTGAAAATAAAAAATTGGGCCCTCCAGAGTAAATTGGAGGAAATGAGAGATAAGGTTTCAGTGTTAAGCAAGAGGGATGAAGAGCATAAAGATCATAGTGCCAATAAAGAGATCCAGGACAATGTGGGAAAGGATAGAAGGATTGAAATAGATTTGGAAAAAATGAAAAATACCATGAAGATAATTGTTGAACAGAACAATAGGATGGCAAGACATAATGCCATTATTATCAATGTGATGACTAAAAATTTGGAAAAAGCTCAATAGGGGTCCTTGGTGGTTGACTTGGAAGAGGTGAAAGATAAAAATCAGGAAGAGGACATTGGGATATCAAAGAGAACCAGGACAAATTTGAAAAGGAAGGCACCCCCAACACTGTAGATGATTCAAACATTCAAGAAGGGTGTTCAGGACATGCAGGACCTGGAGGCTGAGACTGAGTCTGTTCTGAAGACTCTGGGTTAGGTGTTGCTGGTTTTTTGGCTTGCATTCTGGCTGGTTTTTTTATTGACCTTCCCGGTCTTTTATGGTTGGCTACTACTCTTTTTGGTTTTGTCCTCTTTTGCAGCTTGTTTTTTCTATTGGACCTTATTGTCCTCTTTCTTTTGTTGTAAACTTGGTGGTTTTGGGTCCTTATAAAACCCATTTTTTCCTTTATCAAAAATAATATTTAAACAAGAATCATCACCTAAGTACACCTTACCTCCATCAAATTTTTCATATTAAGAAAACCAATTTCTATTAGAGGTCATATTAAAAGTTGTACATGAGACAATTAACCATGGATCATTACCTGCATGAATGGACAAAGCTACAATGAATGCATCACCATCTTCCTTCTTGAATTTAGAATAAAAATAAACTTTCTTCTTCTTCCTCTTCTTCTTTTCTTCTTTGCACTCCTTACAGAAGTTTCCAAGCTTACCGTAGTTCCAACAAATAACTTTGGACTTTCTAGGAGATTTGGATCTCCCCTTGGATTTAAATTTATCATGCTTCTCATTCTTTTTTCCTTTTTCCTTAGGTCTTACATGAACATTTAGGGCTTTCTTGGCACTAATGGATACCTTCCTCCTCATCTCTTCAAAGAGAAAAGAACCCACCACATCTTTAGTCTTCAAGATAATAGAAGTACTCTCTATAGGGATAACAAGAGAATCCCATAGATCAAGCAAAGAACTAAGAAAGATTTGACATTTCTCCTCCTCATCCATTTTGACACTGGAACTAATTTGAATTGAGCTGCCAACATATTGAATTATTATAGGTGGTTTGTAATTCATCTACCCTCTTCCATCCTCAAGGAATATAATTTCTTCCTCAATAAATATTATTCACCAAATATTTGGCTTGATACATCTCAACAAGTTTCTTCCATAGTTTATGTGTAAACGTTTCTTCATGGGAATTAATTAGAATAGAGTCTTCCAAACACAATCTAAATGGACCCTTGGATTTAAAGTTTGTAACATCATATTGAGTAACCAAAGTAGTATCTGCAAGTCTCATAACATTATCATCAATTGCATCCTATAGATCTCAATCTATTAACATATTCTCCATCTTTGAATCTTCCACATCTCAAAATTATTTCCATAAAACTTCTCTACTTATTCTCCCTGATGTACTTGTCATATGAGATTTCTAAAACAAGATCACAAAGTATCTTCTACACAAGTTTACACTCAAATATGAATTAGTTCAAAAAACCCAACAACCCACAATTGAAACCAAAGGTGTTCAAGCTTTGATACCACTTGTAAGGAAGTTAAGGTAGCAGAAAAACTTCCTATACTAATCTTGAGAGGATGGTTATGCAAAACAAAAAAAATATTTGAAGAGTTACATAAAACTAAATAAAAATAAATATATTTATAATATTCATACCATAACACAATGATTTACATGGGGAAAACCTTTTCAGGAGAACAACCCCACACTCCGTCGATTGTCCAATATATTATTCAAAAATCAATAAGATTACAATATACTTGCAAAGAAATCTTTCTCACAAGAGTATCACCAACCATAGATTTAGAGAAAAATCAATAGCTATAATACTCTTACACACAACCTCCATCTCATGCACCTAATAGATAGGAGATACAATACATGAAACCATCAAATGATATTACAAAACCATGAGCTAAAGCCACCTAAAAATTGGTGCCTATCCTTATCTCCAATAAAATATGATTATAATGTGTCTAAACACACACACCACATTTAACTCCCACTTTACAACTCATTTATATGTCCAACACATTTTTACATCTCGCATTTCAAGAGACCCAACTTTTGAAGGCCGTAACTTTTGATCTCAATGTTTGATTGAAAAACTGTTTGAAGCATTGAAAATATTGTGAAGTGATCTATCAATATAGAACCTACTATAATGGTTACAACCACTTTCAAGACCAACAAAATCCTCTAAGGCCTTCAAAATGAACTTGTAAAAGTTTTTAAAAATGAAAATTTTAATATCTTCAAATCCAGACATGATCTTGTGATGAGCCTTTACAAAAATGCTTATTTAGCCAATCTAAAGCTTGGGGAGATTTTGCATCAATCCATGCTCAAATATAAACTTACTATAAGTAGTAACCTCGTGTAATTACAATGTTGAGACACTATTTTCCTAACAAATATGGAAAACTTTTCACAACACATGAAGGAAGTGTATGCACAAGTGAAGGTGTAGTTGGAGAAAAGTAGTGGTATGTATCTAAGGTTCATCCCACAATAATGGGTGACAAAATTAGGACATCAAGTTTTTGATCTTGAATGCAAGTAAAAACTTAAAAACAACTAATTTTCAAGGTTTTTCTTCTTGCGAAGGTACCTTCATTGAAATGTATGTCAAAAAGTACCTTCATTCAAAGGTTTTCTTTACAGTTTTTATGGGAATAAAATACCTTCAAATGAAGGCACCTTCATTTGAAGGACCTTCAAACAAGAGGCCTTAGGTAGAAACTTGTAAGTCTACTTCAAATTTTCCTCAAAAATCCCAATTTCAAACCTTGGGTTGGACCTTCAAATCGAATTAATGTAACAAGATAATTTGCAAGATTGTAGTCCTCAAAGTATGCTTTCCAAGAAGTATAATTTTCATATATTTTTATTTATTTATGTATTTATTTTCTAATTTTTACTAAACATAGGTTTTTACTGAACATCAAGTTCTTTTTTCTACACATGTGGAAAAATAGTATTTAATACTGATTTTTTTTCCAAAAAATGTCTATGCACTAGGTATTGATGTCCTTGTTTCAAAAATAAAAATAAAAATTGATACATACATACCAAGTTATGTGTTACAACATATACCTATGCCCAAATTATAATTACCCTAACTTTAGAAATTTATTGAAAAAAATATGCAACAAAAAATTATGAAAAATATCCATGCACACTAGAAATTGATGTTACAAATCTATATTTCAAAAATAAGAATTTTGTCCTTTATAGAAAAAAAAATTATGTGTTACAACATAAAAATCACATTTTAAAAATGTTGTTTACTACAAAAAAACAAGTTGTTAAAAGTTTCATTAAAAAATACATAATTCATTCCAAAAAAAAAATAAAAATATATATTTAGGATCTACACATAAATCTTCACAAATAAGTTTTTCGCATCATGTTCAAATTCTTAATGATTTAGTTGCTATAGGTCTCATAAAGTTATGATATAGTTAAAAATGTTGATTTCAATTTCCTACTTTGGCCCAATAGTGGAACTCATTATTGCAGGATTACCCACAAGGAAAGTGTAGATGAGCTCATAAAAGAGAGAAGAATTACTTAGAGGGTGAGTTAGTTCTGAAACATTTGAGGTCTAAGGAATTTTTCCCTTAGGGAAAACATAATAATTTGAATCCAAACAAGATTGGCCCTTGCAAGGTGTCACACAATTTCTTTAAGATTGATTTACTAGATGGTTTGGATATCTTATCAATATTCAATGTTTTTTTTTTCTTTATGAGTGTCATGAATCTAAGGATGCAATATGGGATATATAAAACTATTGCAAGAACAAAATTTTGGGTAGAAGGTTCCTATGAGGCAAATACATTAGACAAAGTAGATTTTGGAAGAGCACCTACGTAGAAGAGCTAGGATAAAATGGTATAAAGAAGATCTAGTTTTATGGAAGGGAAGGGGAATAGAGGATGATACATAATTTTTTGAAGATAAAGTGGGTCAATTAGGGTGATAAAAACACCCATTCTCACTTCCTTAATTCAATGCAATGCTTCAATTTTTTTTTCTTAGGTCAAGTAGTCTTGCATCACCCAAAACTATTTTATTTTTGTTACTCTTTATTTTCAAGGGTTTTGGGAACACTATTTGCAACAAATCTTGCCATAAAAATAAATTTTCATAGAAAATGCTATTGGTGACATCATAACGTGAGCATCAATATATTCACTAAAACTCACCATATTTGAACATTTTACTCCTTTATTTGGATCATCCTACTAAAGAAGGATTACACACTGATCTATATGATATCTTGATTATATGTATATTAGGAAGTTATGGCATTTTGTAACACACAAAAGGGGTCCCTTTTTATACCAAATGTTAAATAATGTTCCTATTGTAATATTTCATGTCACTTTCATGAAGAGCGATAGAGGAAATATCATGACCCTTGATTAGTGGTATCCTATCACTTAAGAAATCCACTATAAATAAGGGAACAAGTTCTTGGCGAAAGGGATAGAGTAGAACATAGATTAGTTTTTATAGGTCACCTTAAGCTCCCAATTATTCTACATAACTTGGGGCAAGTATAATTGTGGCATGTATACTTATGTATATTTTTTTATGTCTTGTAAAATCATTTCCTAAAATGAATTTATTTGCAGTTTGTCATATCTAGTCTTCTAAATATACTTTTATTGTGTATTCTTGTTGGTATTTGCTCTTTTTGCATTTAGGCTAATATGAATAGATTGTATTTCATTAGGCTCTTTACTCATGACTATTTTATTTATATTTGGGATGTATGTATGTATGTATGTATGTATGTATGTATGTATGTATGTATGTATGTATGTATGTAGGTATGTATGTAGGTACAGCATCGCATATGTGTGTATGTATGTATGTGCATGTACATACATGTATGTATGGGGTATGCATGTACATACGACGCATGTATGTATGTATATGTATGCATGTATGTATGTATGTATATATGTGTTTATGTATATCCCTACATACATATGTGTATATATCTATGTATTTAATACTCGTATGTATGTATGTGTAGCATCAAAAATTGTCACCCTTGACAATTTCAAATTAGGTTTAGCTCCCCCCATATGCTTGGACCTATTATGCATTAATTTTCCATTTTGATAAATATTATTGGAAAATCAAACACAAGAATTCAAACTATGCATTTGATATTTTTCCCCAAACACTTTTGAACTTGAAAAAGCAAGGATCTAGGCAAAGGTGGACTATGCCCTAGACCACTTAAGTTGGACCCAAATTTGAATATGTCAATGTCAGTAATTTATTATTTTAACTTCTAATTTCAAATGTTGGCTATCGATATTTGATTTTCGATAATTTAGAAGAATTGCATGTATAAATACAAAGTATTTTCACCATTTTAAAGAAGGGAAGCATAATTAATAATTCAATTGAGAAAATCAAGTGTATTAAGAGCATTCAAGAGTAGTCAAGAGTAGAATTATAAAATATTATTGTAGCATTTCATCATTCAGGAATCATATTGATGTGTTATGTAAGTTTGTCATATGTTTTTTACACATTTTTGTTGTGTACTAACACTTATAGGTCATCAAATCAAATCAAATCAAGCAACAATTAATCCTTGAAGGTGACATGAGTGTGACTTCAGTCCATCAAGGATATCAGATCTAAGAGGTGAGTTGAAATATGTTTTCAATTCATTACTTATTTATCAATTAGCCTCTATCCATCCAAGGATACACTCTCTTTTCATAATAATTTACCATTATGGAGAAGGGAAGCCCCTATATGAAATAACCCTTCCTTTCCTCTCATGTGTGCAAGTTATAAACCTAAAGTAAGTTGAAGGAAGATTGAAGGCTACTTGTTCATTCATGCACTCTAACCCTACAAATTAACAAGTCATGAAATCTACACTTTATAGTCAACAGATAAAGATTTGACAACACCTAGAGGATAGAATCTATAGAATAGTGTCTTGAAGCTTGCATTTTCATATCTAGGAAAAGAGGAAATTCTATGGAATCCTTGCACCCTAGACCGACATGATTCATCTCAAATTTACATGATAGGTGTATATGTGTGTACCTTCCTCATTGTTGGAACTAAAAATTGTTTGTCTACATTCAGTTTGTCATAAATCATAACAAATTGTTTTACTTGCATTGTTTTCATAGTTAGATCATCACATTTAGAAATTGATCATTCAAATTCACATCAATCACATAGCACATCAAATTCAACCCCCTAGACAATTGGATTAAAGCTCATATCTATCTTTTTGGCTCTCCTCGATAAGTTTGTAGCCAAGTGGCTCTTGAGTTCATCTTTAATCCAATTGATCCATTTTGGGAAAGGCTCATCATCCCTTTCCTACCAAACTACATGTATGTATGGTATGTATACAAGATGCATACATACTATAAGATAGAAAAAATTTCCATCAAGAGGGTTTAGGACCTAGGACAAAACTTTCTATATCCACATTCAAGGATTCCCTATAGATCTCACCACAAGAGTGGAATAGAGGCAAGAGATCTACTAGAAGGGTGTCCTATGGTTTGATTATAAACTAATGAGGGGTTCACCACCAAGCTAGGGCTTGGAAAGACTACTAAAATGTAAGATCCAATGTTAAAACTTAGTGATGCATGAAACTTGAATAAATGACCTAGAAATGCATATAAATCAAAGTAGAAGGCTGTAAAATCATAAGTATACACTTGGAAACCTATAGACTAGTTTTTGAACCAAAACAGAATCTAATAGTGTTGATTCTCAATCTCAGAAACCATAAAATGGTTGTACTAGGACTCATACACCCAAGGTGGTGTAACATTCCCGCTCTTTTCAAAAGGCTATGACCTAATTCCGCTTCCAATATTTTCTCTTTTTTGTTCCACTTTTGTTTGAACTTGAAACCCTAATTTGACTTAATAGATGACATTTTGTGAAAATGGCAACCTTGCAAATGAGGGGATAACTCCAACAACTTTCTCCAAGATTGTAACCTAATATTCAAGGGATCTTGAATATCCAAGACACCTATATTTATAATCACACATTTAGAGAGAGAAAAACTTGTTGATTTTTTAGTAAATGTGGGTTTTCCTTGGTCAAACCCCTTTTAGGTAATTAAACCAAATGATGAAATAATGAAAAATGCAACATAAGGCATGAAACATGAGAAATGATACCTTGAATCACGTCTTGTAATAGAAATAAAAAAATATAACATGAAGTGGCCATGTAGAATGTAGATCTTGATCTTGAAAATGAGTGTAGGGCATTAATGCTTAATCTTGGATCTTTAATGCTACATCATAGCATTAGCTCAACAACATGTTTGATGCTTGATAATCTTGACATGATGATGGATCTTGAGTTGCTGCAGTAATTGATGAAGAATTTTTCCCTTGAATGCCTTAGAAGTGATCTTGAATTCTCTCTTGATGATCTTGTAAAGTCTTGGAATGATTAACTCTTGAGTGCTTGACTTGATATCATGAAGGCTTAGTCTTGCTAAGGTGAAATAATTATTTGAGACCTTTTTTTATATAGGTATTGCATCCAAATGACTGATCGCTTATTGATCCTCATACAACATTCAAGAAATTTGAATTTCAAAACCCCACTTCTGAATTAAAAACTCAAAAAAGGAGCCAAATGAGACTCATATGCCATCTGTGGTGTATGGGTCCCACCTAGTGGGACTTATATGCCCAAGGTGGCATATGGGTCTGATAGGCTGCCTTTTTGGAGAGATAAAATGTTGGGGAGTGAAGAAATTAAGTTTATTTGAGGTTTATGTCATGATTTTTGTTAAAATATGCCTCAGGATGCATAATAAAGGGTCATAAAGGTCTATTAATGATGATATTAAGGTCATAAATGCAAGAGGGCTCAAAAATCAATGTGAAAGTGTAAATAAATATACTTTACCATATTAAATTAAGGCCACAATTAGGTTTATTTAGCTTAAAAGGGCCCTAAATC